>JAJMZN010002572.1:0-10068 GCA_023807165.1 Diplodinium dentatum
AATTTTACAACTTATAGGGGGTAATGATACTGTTCAATATTGGGGCATATATTTTGTCAATTTCAGAAATTATAGGGGGTATAATGTCAATTTCTGAACTAATAGGGGGTATAAAGACAATTTTGAAACTTATAGGGGGTATAATTACAAATCTATTCCCTAATTCCGTTTCCACACCTTATTACTCCCCCCCTCAAAAAACCAAAATTTTTTGGGTTTCGGGGGGGAGTAGTAAGGTGTGGTTTACGGTAATAAATTTTTTATTTTAAAATACTCAAATCTGATATTAATTCAAAAAATCTGTAAAAAATGACTAAAAATATTTTTAAATATTGCTTATATTTTAAATATATTTAATATATTAATATTTTTAGTCCATTTTAATATAAATATATTATTAAAGTTATAAATTGAACTAATATAAAGAGTATCTTTTTTAAATAAGCCAATAATATAAAAAATTAGGTTAAGCTTAAAATAATAAAAAGCACTTCCAAAAATTGAGTGAATGACAAACTTAATTGAAGAATTAAAATTGTAAAAAGAACTGAAATGGATGATGAGATGATGAGATTTAAAAAAGTTTTAATATTTTAGTAAAATTAGGAAAAAAATGAAAAAATAAAGATAGAATACTATATATTTTTAATTTAGCAAATGGAGAATTACCACAAATATCGGGGGATTCACCTCCTGGAGAGTTCTCCCCATCAGAACCTTTCTATTTTTTATAAATTTATTTAATTTTCAAATCAAAAATCATGGGGGTTTGTTATCCTAAATTTTTATGGGGGATTAGGGGTGAAACCGTCTGATAATTACGGTAATTTACACAATTATAATTATAAAAAATATTTTTTTTCATATAAGAAGGTATAAAAAAGAAAAAATAAGTCCAAAATATTATCATTTTTTAATATAGGGCAGATAGATATGTTTCACAAAACTAAATAATAAAGAATATATTAAAGTCGACAAGACTGATAACTCACATCCAAAGAAAAAGAAAAATATAAAAATAAATAAAATTATAATAATAATATTGATAATAAATTAAATTTTTTAAATAAAAATAAAATATTTAATTTATATTTATTTAAAAATAAATTAAATTACCCTATTCGACTTATTTTCCCCCCCTACCTAGGACCAAAATCTATTGTGTTTGGGGATCATCTCACTCTAAGGGGGGTCCATTGTAAAAATTTTATTTTTCAATTATCTCCCTTTTTTCGGGTAACCATAAAAATATCCTATTTTTGCCCCCTCCCTCAACAATAAGGACCTAGGCGGGTCAAAAATAAGGAAGATATGGCAATTTAAATAGAATAAAAAATATAAATTTATGGACAATTTATGATATAATCTTTAAATATGTTTATTCATTTAATTTTAAAAAATTAGTGCTAATGTTCGGATGGATAGTAAAAAAAGAGTCAGGAAGTTCTCTTTTCGGGACTCAAAAAATAATCTTTCTTTTTGAATATACTAATTTTTATGTGATATTTCATAATTAATTTAATTTATGAGCTTTAAAACAGAACAAAAATATCATAAATGTAGAAAAATCTCTCATGATTACTGAGCAAGGCACTTTTTTGAAAGGGAGTTATATAGAGGAAATATTTTCGAAGATTTAAAATTTTTTGATAGAAAATCTTTATATTTTTACATTTTTTTTATTTTTCATATAAATTTTTAGGTAAAATCCCAATTGGAAAATTTCCCAATTCGAAATTCCCATTTCGAAAAATTCCCAATTAGAATCCTAAAACAATATCTAAGATAATTTTAATACCGTATTTTGCTGGTGGTAAGCCCCAACCACCCTAAACATTTTTTTGGGGGCTTAACATCCACAAAAAAATTGGGAGTTAAGGCTAATTTAAGGGATTGTTAAAAAAATGGTTTTTCAAATAATTTTAAAAATTAAGGAGCGGCTGAGGGGGGTGGGCTTATGACTCAAAAATACGGTGTATACTTTTTTTTTAAAAAAGGAAAATTCATAAAAATTAGTGCAGTTTCCCTTTTAAATATTATTCCTTTATCAAATTAATTTTTGTTGATTATACTATTTAATTTTCTTTCCTGTTCTTATTATTTTTGATATTTTTTTTTCAATAAATCAGCGTGTTCCGTTCCATTAGGGGCCTGTTTGACACAGTTTCATTGGGGAGCCCCCTTTCCTTCCAGTGGAATGAAACACCTCATCTTATTCAAAGGGTAATTCTTTCTTCTTTTATCTTTTCATTTTTGTTACTTATCATTCTTATTTCTTTATTTCACACTCTGATACTAACTAATTTTTTTATACTTTTTATTTATTTCTTCTATTTTTTCATTTTACTTAATTACCGTAAATTACGGAATAAACCCCCCTAAGTCTTATACGAACGAAATTTTTCGGAGGGGGGGTTTATTCCTTAACAAATTTTTCTTTATTACAATTTAATATTATAGGAAATTTATTGAAATTATAAATTAAAAATTAAAAAAATTTAGGGGGGGTTTTATTTCGTAACATGATTTTTGGTCCGGCCAAAATTTTATAGGGGGGGGGTTTATTCTGAGGGGGGTTTATTCCGTAATTTACAGTATTTTTCTTTATAAAAAAAAATCTTCACAAAAAAAAATCTGTCAATTATTTCTATACATTACTTAATATTTAAATATCTATTTATTATGCCATTTCTTTATATTATAACATTTGCTATATAATTTTTAAAATTGAAACAATAACAATTCAAGAATTTTTCGAATTGGGAAATTTCGAATTGGGAATTTGTATTTGAGAAATTTCGAATTGGGAACTTTTCGAATTGGGAATTTCAAATTGGGAATTTTCAATTGCGCTTTCAAATTTTTAGATTTTTTTTATTTATTTTCTTGCATAATTTTCTGAAAACAAGGGGGGAGTTATTTCGAAATTGCATTTTTTGAAATTGCCCAAATTTTGAAAGGGGAGTTATTTCTTAATTTATGGGAATTCAAAAGATATCGTAAATAACGTAATAAATCCCCCTCAGAATAGGCCTCCCTAGAAAAATTTTCTGGAGAAAAAAAATCATGTTAAGAAATAAATCGCCCTAAAATTTGCCTTATTTTTATGTCTATAATTTCAATAAATTGTGTATTATAATAAATTGTAAAAATCAGTAATAAAGAAAAATTTACTACTGAATAAACCCCCCTCTGACAAATTTCTCTCATATAAGACTTGAGTGGGCTTATTGAGTAATTTACGGTATTTTTATCATGGAAATTAAAAAATCATTAATAGATTATTAAATATTGTTCTTGACATATTTAATTTTTAATAAAAATAATAATTACTTTAAATCATGAAATAATTATCCCCAGGGAATGAGGCCCCAAAAATGGTGATGCTCTAAAAAATGCCTAATAGACTGTATTTTTTGAAAAAATAGGGAGCAAAGAAGGCATTTTTGGGGCTCTTATTTCCTGGAGGATCTTATTTCTTGGTATACGGTAATATTTTTAAAAGTTTTTTATATTAATTTTTTTTAATTAACAAAATCATATTGTTTAAAGAATAATAATTACCCTGAATGAACAAATACAACGTAATAACCCCCTCCAAATTTAAGGGGTGGTTTCATATTAAAAACATAATTAATAATCCCTTTCTCTCCGGATTTTGAAAAATGGTATATCAATAATTATATTTTTGGTCTGTTGCTTATAATATAGATAATATTCTATTTAAAATAAAAATGAAGAATAATATCCCAATCAAAAATCCTACCTTCTTCTGTATTTATGGGAATTTATTCATTCATTTAAGGCATTGTTTATTTTACTGAGTTTTGGAAAAAAGAATTTAGGGGATTTTGTAATATAATTTTTCATATGGAGTGGCCTAAAGGGGAGATTAAGTTGGGATGGGTTTAGGCTGACATTTACGGTATATTATATTTTATTAAGTTTTTTATATATACAGTATTCTATCTTTTTGTAGCCCCTTGCAATAAAAACTATTTTTTTCGGAGTAGGGCATTGTTAGAAGCGAAAAAATAGTTAAAATACAATGTTTTTCTATATGTCTTTTTGAGGCTAGGAAAATTTTTTGAGGAGGGGGCACAGCCATGCGATTCTTTTCAACTTAAAAATTGTTGTTCCAAGAGGTGGGGATATTAGACAGGAGAACTAAAAGATAGAATAGGGTTTTTTTAGATGATGAAAGATAATTATTTCTTTTCTATTTTAATTAATCGGATGGAGAAAAAAAAACTATTTATTCTGTTGGAATAAAAGGGATTCAATCACTTCTTAATTTTACTAAACCTTATAAAAATACCGTAAACCACGGCCTATAATCCCTCCCTGAAACCAGAAAATTTTGGAAATTTTCGAGGGGGGGGGGATTATAATGTGTGGAAAATTTAAGCTATTTTAGAATGACTTAGGGGAAAATGGAATTGAATGAAATCCAAAAATCGAGGGGGGGGGGGACTATAATCTGTAGGGGGACTATAGGCCATGGTTTACGGTATTACTTTTTTTTTAATTATACAAAAATATTTTGAAACTTCGGAAAGAAAATACAATATATCATATGTCAATTGAACAACAATTATGATAATTAGGCTACCTCTTTTTAGGATACAAGGCTCCATATTTTAGCCTGCTTTTCCACCTATTAATTAGAATTCTCATCAAAATACCCTATTTTAGCTAATGGAATTACCGTATTCCAGGAATTTGAGCCCCCCACTCCGGCGAAATTGATGTCAATTTAATAGAGTCCCCCCCCCCGGATTTTTTATTTCTAAATATAGTAAAAAATTTTTTTGGATTCTAAAAAAAATTTTTTCTATATGGAATGTAAGGTATTCTATAAAAATTGATTATTGATTATTAATTTTCCTAAATCTGAGAATATTAAATGAACTTGAAATCTTAATTAATATCCCAAAGAATTTTTTCATTAGATTATCTTTTATCAAAAAAAAGTTGGTAAGAAAAATTAAAAAATAATGAAAAAAAAAACTTATTGACATTCTTAAGTAGAAAGACCAGATCAAAAAAAGTTGGGAGAAAATTAAGTAGGGAGGTATTAATAGTGGTTTGTCTTTAATAATATAAATATAAAAATATAAATAATTTCTAATTTTACTTTTATTTAATTTACTTGAATTATAAAAAATTTTAAAAACTCTAATTTCTTTTATTGTTTTATTTTTTATGAAATATATAAAAATTTTCCAAAACTTAATGAATAGAAATTAAATTTATTCTTTATATATAATTTTGAAATTTTATTTTTAATATTTATAAAATTTAATTCTATATATAATTATTCTTTATTATTATAAAAAAAAACAAATGGCATTCCAGTTTTATTAATTTCATGAAAAGAAGTTTTAGAAACCTCCGTGTCATTACAGAAAACTTCCAAAAAGTTTCCAGAGGTTAATAAATACTGAGATTTTAGATATCTTTATTAATTCTTCAATTTTTTTGTTCATTCTAAATAATATAGAGAGGGATTTATTTCAAGATTAGTTGTATATTTATACCACTTATTATCGAAATTATTTTTACAATATGATACTAATCTATTTTGAGGTAAATAAGCCTACATCCTAAGGAACTTTTTTTTTGAAAATTTGAATGGGCCTTTTTCGATTCATTGTTTAAAAATGAAAATTCAAATAATAAAAATATAAAATATATAGTTTTTTTAGGGGCTTAAATTCTGCAAAATGAGACTTAATAAGGGTACCTAAAATATGAGGGGCTTTTTTCCCAAAAAATAGAGTAAATGCCCTTTTATATCATTTGACTTTATATAGCAAATAATTCCTATTAGCTCATAATTATAAGGACTTTTTTCATTATTAAATACGGTATATGAATGAATAAAACCCCACCTAATAATCTCCTTCTCAAAATTTGAGAGTAATTCTCTATAGAAGCCAAACTATTAATCCACTCCCCTAGAAATATTGAAATTATTATAAATCAAAGATGCATTTTTTCGTAATGTAGTTGATAATATACAGTAAAGGTCATAATAGTACACCCCTCTAAAATTTTGGACTCTACCAAAATTTTCAGTCGGAATCTTCCCCTCCTCCCAAATTTTGAATTGACTAAAATTTGTGGTAGGAATAGTAGCACCTCGCCTAAATTCCTCTAATTTTGAATAAAAATTTCAAGATAGCTGGCATCTTGTATTTTTATTTTTCTCCTAAAATTCATGGTTGGAATAATTCTCCCCCTCTAAAAAATGGTCCTGCTCTGTAAATGGGGGGAACTATTATGACCTTTATGATATATTCTATTCGATATAAAATGAATCGGAAGGAAAAATACAATTTCAATAGTTTAGTCTTGATCTATAGCTAAGAGGGAAGAACATTCATTTAATTTGTATATATTTTTTTAAATTGAAATATTCATTAAATTGAATAGCAATATTATCTTCATATTTTTTATCTCTGCTTAGAATGATTATTAATGTCTTAGGAGTTATAATGATTTTGTTTTGAGTAAAAGTTTGAGAATAATTTTTACAGTAATTACAAAAAGTTTTATTGTTATCGTTTAATTTTTTTGGAGATTCATAATATTCAAAACAATTTTCTAAAGTCACAAAATTAAAGGAGCTTTGAACATATTTCCTAACTTCCTCTATTGGAAAATATAATATTTTCAAAATTTTGATATCATGGGTAATAGCATTACAAGAACAACAATTCAACATTGAATTATAATATCCATAAAATTCTTCACTAATAATTGATTTATTATTGTTTTGATAATAATTAGTAAAATTATTGAGAACTGAGAAAAATTCTAAATGATTTGAATTTGACATATATTTTCCCTTATATTTCTGATTTAACTCCTTATGAATAGTTTCTAAAAAAAATAAAATTAAATCTTTATAATTACCGTATTTCTCGAATTAGAGCGACCCACACATTTGAGCGCACCCCCCTTTTTGAAAAATGAATTTCTCTTATTAGAGCGCACCCCTCAAAAAATAGCCTAATTCATTTAAATTTTATAAAATATTTTATCTATTTAAAAATTTTAAAAATTTAAAAAATTACATAAAAAATCAAGGTAGGTACCTTGCATTTTGTGAAAATGACAAGGTGGCTACCTTGCAAAAATTCAATTCTCTTATTACAGCGCCCCCCCTTTTGGCGACAAAAAAATGGGCATTCTATTCCGAGAAATACGGTATTAGTTGTAAAAGATTTGGAAATAGGATAAATTTCCTTTATAATTTTTCTCAAATTTTGAGGATCATAATACCATATGTAATGGATTAGTGCCCCCTAAGATTTGTGCCCCCAATTTTTCGAAAATGACCATTTACATATTTCTTCCCTCCTCCTGAAAATTTTAATGTTCTTTCATATTTTCTAAATTTAAAACTTTCATATTAATAAAATAAATTTTTTTACAGTTCCAATTTTTTTGCCTCCCCTGAACTTTTGGCCTTACATTCAACTGAGGGGGGCACAAATCTGTTTACATAAAATATTTTATTAATTTATTTGTCCATAAAATTTTGAAAATTTCTGCTAAGGCAAAAGATAACTTCTTATCTTTTTTTCTTTCTTTATATAATTCTTTATATGTATTTTTATTTAATAATTCTTCTCTTAATCTAGGGGTATTACTCAAACATTGGATTATAGAATTAATATAAGAATTTGAACCATTATTTAATAATCCTATTAATCTATACTGTATTTTTCAATAATGGAAATAATATGCTCACATATTTATTTTCCCCTTTGTTAAATTCAACAAGGTTAAGCCTTTTGAATTAGTACTAATTCTATAATTTTCATGTTCTTCTTCATCTCTATGTTGATTATAATTCTTATTTATAATTTTAGGCTTATAAATATACCAGATTCATTGTAATAAGACAACCACCTCAGTAAAGTTAGTACCCTTTTTTGAAATTTCATTTTTTTCTACCCTAAATCCCTATTATCTTATTATAAAACAATTTTCTTCTTATTTCATTATAAGGCTAAATGTTTTTTTTCTATTTCCTGACATTATATCTTTATTCCAAGAAATCTTGTATTTACCTTTTTCTGAAAATGTATTAAAATAATTAATGAAAATTATCGAATAATTCCCCTCCAAAATTTCGGCTAATTTCTAAAAATGCGATTTCGAAATAAATTCCACCTCCTCTAGTTCAATAAATTTTGAACCAAAAGAAAAAAACGAAAGTTTATATATAAAATAAGAAAAAATGAGAAAAAATGACTTTCTTAAAAATTTTATATCTTCTAAAAATGCTTCCTCCAAATAACCACCCCTTTCAAAAAGTGCCTTGAAATGCATTCAGGGGGAGTTATTTAGACCTTTACCGCATTTTTTTTTTCAAAATTTGCTGGGGTGTTAGATTTATAGTGTAATTTGCTTTTTTCTTCGGGTTTTTTAAATATTGTAAATCTAACAAATTTTATTCCCTTTTATATAAAAATTTTCGGAAAGTTTTTTGGGGGAAAAATAATTGCCATAAAACCCATTTTAATTCCCCAACATGAACTTTCATGAGGGGGGATTATTAGTTCTAATGTCATTTTGAAAAATGGTCAAAATTCGAAGGGGGAATTATTAGTTTTTTAAATTACAATAAATTTACAATAGATTAGAATAAAAAATAGCATTTAAAATAAATTTTTGTGGGGGGATAAATATTCTGATTCCATTTTTCAAAAATTTTAAGGTAATAAAAAAAAAGTATGAAAATTTTTGAATTTTAGAGGGACAAAAATAATTTAAGAAAAGCAATTTTTAAATTTTTAATAAGTTTTTTTAAAAATTTTATGCTTTTATCTAAGAGAAATACTTATTTTTTCCAATATATTTTTATGGAAAAAATAATTAATTAATATCAGTATTTTACTTTTTTTTATTTTTTGAAAATAAAAGTGAGACTTAAGGTAATTCTAAATTACCGTATGTTAACTGATTTATTCCCCAGTTAATTTTCTCACCACCCACCTCTCTCTATCATTTATCTCATTCTTTGCAAAGGGGATCCAAGTTATCTACCTTAAAAAATTCTTTATATCCAAGAAAGGTAGGTACCCTTGAAAAAAATAAATGTTTTTCTGTTTGCCTACCCCTCCAAAATACTCATAGAGGGAGGACAAAAATCAGTTAAATATGGAATTATTAATATTATTTTTTTTTATGTAAATTTGATTATAATTAATTTTTAAATTTGAAAAATTTTTATTGTTTTGTTGTTTGGTAGAGATTCTAGAAATATTCTTGTTTATATTATTATCATTGTTTGATATTTTTTCAATAGAATCTTCTTCATTATAATTTTTATTTTCTAAAAATAAAAAATGATTTTTTTCAAAATTAAAATACCATATTCTATGAAATTGAGTCATTCAAAATTTAAACCTCTCCTTGATAAATTGCTTACAATCAAATAAATCCGCCTCAAATTTTTTATTTCTGAATATAAAAATCGGTTGCATAAAATAGAATTTATATGTTATTAATTAGAGACCCAAAAATGTTTGAAATTTTGATGAGGGGCCTAATTTCATAGAATACAGTAATTATAATTATTAAGATTTTTTTGTGGTATAATTTGATTAATATTATAATTTTCATTTTTAGAATTTGTTAAATTTCTTAAAATTGTTTTTGGAGAAAATTGATTTTGGCTTTTGACTGAATTTGAAGAAGATGTAGATGAAGAGGATGGGGATTTTTTTATTTTTCTGGTTGGACACAGTCTGACAGCTTTTGGCTTTATAATTTTAACTTCATTGAAAGATTCTGTATCTTTTTTTGTATCATTCATTAATATTTTAATTTCTTGTTTTATATTTGATTTTTTTTAAATAAAGAATTCGCATTATAATTTTTTTTTATTTTTTATTCATTATTTTTAATAACAATATTAAATTAAAAAATTAAAATTTAATTGATTAAAATTTTTTATTTTTAATTAAAATATTTTTTTTATAATTTATATATTTATTGGGGATTGGGGATTGGGTATTGGGGATTGGGGATTGGGGATTGGGGATTGGG
>JAJMZN010002573.1:0-10002 GCA_023807165.1 Diplodinium dentatum
AATCCCCAATCCCCAATCCCCAATCCCCAATCCCCAATCCCCAATCCCCATTTCAACAAATAAATATATATCATTATTAAATTAATAATTATATTTAATTAATTTTTTTTATTGAATTACCTTTAATTTAATTAATAATATAAAATTTGTTAGAAAATAATATATTTTTAAAATATATATTTTAAAGCCATCATAAATATTAAATATTATAAAGTAGTTTTCTTAACTCTTTATTTGATCTTCTAATAAAGGATTTTCATATAAAGTTTCATTTTGTTCTAAATTTAAATTTATTGTATCTTTTTTCTTTGGTTTACTTTTTTTCTCTTTACTATTACAACAATATTTGCAGCATAAGCATATTGTAATAATAATTAATATTATTCCTAAAAGAATAAGTATAAATAAAAGCCAATCAAATCCTTTTCCTTTTTTTTTTGGATTCTTACCACCATCTTTTCCATCTTTATCCTCCGGGAACTCCCCGGGATACCTTTTATTGTAGCCAAATAATTCTTTAGTATCTTTATCTTCTCCAATTATTTCATAATAAATATCATCATTTGTATAAACATGTATATTTGTTTCTATAAAATCATCCTTACTATCATTTAATACTTTATAGGTCGCATATGGTGCATCATTTTTTTTTATTGATATTGTATTATTTTCTAATACTGGATCATTTGTATCTTTTTTCCCATTTTTATTTTTTTCATAAATACTAATATAATAATTACAATTACAATTTGTTGTTTTATTTTTTTTGGGATCAGTTATTTTTTTAATTTTATCAAATTTAATATATGAAGTATATGAATTAGAACTATTAGTTGTATTACATTTTGTTACTTTTGGTTTATAATCATATGGATAAGAAGTATTATTACCTAATAATGATTCATCTTTATAATTATTTAATAAAGAATATTTAAAAGTATATTCCGTATCATAATCTTTAACTGGACTATCAACTGTCAGGTATAGATCATCAGTTATTTTTTCGGGTTTAATTATAGATATTTTTTTTCCATATTTTTCTGTATTTTTTATTGGATTTACAGTAGTATGATTATTAACTGGAGATAAATTGACTATATCAAATTTAGTTTCTTTATTTGTCGATGTAAATTCTAATTTTAAATTACTATTTTCTTCATTAATGGAGGCTAAATTTAATTTATATTTATGATTTACTCTTTCTTTATTTTTTGCTTGAGTTGAATTTCCTTTGATATATCCTAATATATATGTATCATAGGGAACTTGATTTTTTGGATTTTCTGGTAGAATTAAATTAATTTTACTTTTTAGGAAAGAATAATTATTTCTATTATTATATGCTTTATTTACAGTGGTATATAAATATACCTTTTTATTTTTATTTTTTTTATCAGAAATGAATTTATTTAAATTGTCTTTTGGTATATGGACATTTCCTGTTCTATGTATAATGTCGAAGGTGCCTTGACAAAAAGTTTTATTACTATCTACTTTTCCATTATTTTTAATTACTTCATTTAATTCATCTTCATTTAATAAATAACTTTTTATAGTGAAATCTTCTGTATTATTTTTTAATCTCGTATTTGTACCACTTACTTCATTATCATTATAAATATATCCGAAATCTTCTAAGAAAGCATCAAATGAAATATCATTATCTTTTATATCAGATATATCTGTATAATAATTTAATGGGAAATTAACATTTTCATAGGCAAAATTATTATTGCCCATATCAACTTCGGTTAAATCTTCTTTTTTCATTTTTGTAAATTTTAATGAAAATTTAAAGGGGAAATCATCAGTTTTATTTTTTTTTGGAGTATAGTCAATACTTTCAATTTTTAAAGAATTATCTCCGCCTTTAACAGTATTAAATACTAAAGGTTCATAATTTCCATCTAAAATATATTTTTTATTATGATATGTAATATTTCCCTTTCCTTTCATAGGAATTAATTTACATATATAATTATCATCATTTGGTAGCTTAATAATTAATGATTTATTTTCTCCAACACTATATATTTCTTCTTTATTTATAGAGGGTATAATTATATTTTCTTTATTATTATTATCATTACGCATAGATGTTATAATTCTTGCTGTAGTATTAAGTTCTCCATACACTCTTATTAATAATAGGGAATCTATTAAATTATCAATTTTTGATTCTAATTGTTTATAATTTATTGATAAATAATTATCTCTTTTTTTTTCATCTTCTGGGAAGTCATAACTATTATTATAAACATTTGGCCACTCTGGTAATTTATGTTCTTTAATGTATTCACCAAATTCATCAGAAGATATAGCATTTGCAAATATACCGTATTCTCCGCTGTCATGTCCGTCCACACGTCATGTCCGCCCCTGCAATTTTCAAAAAAGTGCTTCCGCACAGTCATGTCCGTGGAATTTTTACAAGAATTATAATCTTAATTAATATATAATTTTTATAATTTAAGTCATGTCCGCCCCCTATTTTTTTCCAAAACATTAGAATTATTTATAATAAATCAGAAATTTTATATAATTTTTATAATTTAAGTCATGTCCGCCCCCCCATTTTTTTAGAAAATGATCTAAAAATTTGGGGCGGACATGACAGCGGAGAATACGGTATATTATGAATTAAAATGTTTAATAATTCTTCCTTTTGAAAATCATTATGTATCATATTATATCTAATCCATCAGGAATTTTAATTATTAAATCGTTTAATTAAAATAATATTTTTATTCATGACAGTTTAAAAAATGATGAGAAAATAATATATAGAAACGTTTTGAAAGATTGGAATTCTTTTGGTTCCATTATATAGCTATTTATTTAAAAATATATTTAAAAAATTATTATTATTTATTAATTTTGTTTATTATAATATATTTTTTAAAATATTATTATATTTATTAATATAATTATTTTATTTCAATTTATTTTTTTTAATATTTTATTTTAAATTGTTTATTATATTATAATTTAAAATTATAATGTTATTTTATATTATATAATATTTAATTTTATACTTTTTTTTTATTTAAAATTTTTCTCAAAAATCTACAAATTTCTCTAAAATCTACAAAATTCTCAAAAATCTGCAGGGTTCTCCAAAATCCACAAAATTTCTCAAATTTCTAAAATTTCTCAAAAATTTACAAATTTTCTCAACATATAGTCTTATAAATATTTTTCTTTAATCTTTTAATTATTAACTATCATTTTAACTTTAATTGATATATTATCTTAATTTCCTATCTAATTCCCGAACTTTAAATTCAAATATAGTCTGATCGATATTTATTTTAATTATATATTTATGGAAGTATTAATAGCTCTCTTTTTTTCTGTCTATTTAAAAAAAAAGTTAATTTTCCCATCCTTTTTGTTTCTCCCTTTTTCTTGCTCCTGAAATGAGGGAATTAGGTTATGAATTACATTATTTATAATTGGTAATTTTTAATATTTCGTTCTGTTTATTTTTCAAATATTTGAAAAAGTAGATTAATAATATTTTTTTTATATTTTAGTTTTATGTTAATATTTCTTTACTTTTTGACTATATTATTATAATTGTTTTATTTTTATTGTATACAATTATTTAATATTATTTGATAAATTTATATTTCTTTTGACAATTTTCTACTTTTACAATTTTCGTCAATTTTCGACAATTTTCGACAATATTCGTCAATTTTTGACAATTTCGTCAATTTTCGACAATCGACAATATTCGTCAATTTTCGACAATTTTCGACAGAACTTCCGTTCTTTTTTGTCTGAAGGTCTTTTGCCAAAAAATTTATAGTATTTAATTAGTTTTTATTGGGTATTGTTATTTATTGGACGTTTGCGGGCAATGGAACGCTTCTCCAAGTATGGGGGACTCATGAGGACAATAACAACAGGGATGCTTTTTTATAATATTCTAATGAATATAAACACTGAAAAATATAGTGTATTCATTTTATTTTTTGACCAAAGAATTAAATACTTAAAAAAATTGCTGAAATTTATAATATATAAAAATCAAGTGAATGATCAAGATAAAACATGAAACCTAGTCCCAATCCCTAATCCCCAATCCTCATTATTCAAAATTATTCATATAATAAACAAATTACTAGGCTGAAAGTTCTTTTTTTAACCTTTTTGTCTTCAAAAAACATATTATCGAACAGATTTTCATATTTTTCTTTCTTCTTGAAATTATTCGAAAATCTTTCATAACAATGCTTAAAGGAAGGATTTATATTAATTCTTCATCAATATTATCAGATTTTTTAATTCAAGAAAACTTTCCCAATTGTAGTATATTCTATTTTCCCATTTTTATATCTGAAAGTAGAACGAACATTTTTAATACTACATAATTTAATAGTTTTTTATTGTCACCTTACTTAATACCCAATCCTCATTCTGGTTTTTTTTAAATTGTTGATAAATAGCTTTATTTTTATTTCATGCATAATTATTAAATACTTTAATACAAATATTATAAAATATAAAAGTATTGCAATTTAATATTTAATTACAAAATGAATGAAAAAAATAATGAAAACAGCAAAGAATAATTTAGTTCTTCTTTCAACAATTTAAATAGTATCAACAACAACAATATATATCAAGATACGCTATATTATCTTAGAAAATTTTGGATAATACAAGAGAAATCAGAAGAAGGGCAGAAAGAGATAACTCTTTTATAAACTTTTCTATATTATTTTTAGTCACTATATTCTTTATTTATATGCTTACTCAATATAATGCTCAGGGTGGGTTTACATATCCTATATATAATGAGTTACTTGTTATTATATTAGCTCTATTAAAATTGTTCGTTCTACTTTCAGATATAAAAATGGGAAAATAGAATATACTTCAATTTGGAAAGTTTCCTTAAATTAAAAATTCTGATATTATTGATGAAAGATTAATAGAAATCCTTCATTTAAGAATTGCTATGAAAGATGATTTCTTGAATTAACTCAAGAAGAAAGAGAAACATGAAAATCTGTTGACAACATACTTTTTGAAGATAAAAAGATAAAATAGAGCTTACAAACAAGTAATTTCTAAATATATGAATAATGGGGATAGGGAATGGGGACTAAGTTTCATGTTTTATGTTACCGGTTTCCCTTGATTTTTATATATTATAAATTTGAACCTTTTTTTAATTACCGTCTTTGACGGAATTTAAGGATACCCCGTAATTTAAGGACCCCCCCCTCAAAAAAAATTTTTTTTTTCTTCTATTTGAGTTTTATTAAAATATTTACAAACAATTCTTTCTTTGAAAAAATATCGGTTTTTTTTTCAATTACCGTAATCTCTGAGGTCATGTCCTGTACCCCTAATCATAAAACTTTTAGAAAAATCCCTTCATGTCCGAATTCTCAAACCCTATTAACAATTTCAGAGCCAGGAGTCTTCGCAGCATTTTTAAGAATATCAGAAAGACCACTGACAATCTTTAGGATTTTTTTGAAAGAAAGAGTAAAAAAAAACAAAAAAAAACAAAAAAAAACAAAAAAAAACAAAAAAAAAGTTTTTGCCCTGGCATGACCCAAGGCTTATATCTCTATTTTTGGCAAAAACTTTGAATTTTGACCCCGGATATGACCACAGAGATTACGGTATTTTATTTGTTATCTTTGAGATAAATTAAAATTATTAGTTAAAATTGATGAATAAATATACTTACTATGAATTTATATTATATTTTGAGAATCGTTTGATAATTGTATATTGCATAAATATTGATGTCTTATTTAAATATCGTATTTCTTTGTCCTGTTTCTGCCATGTGCCATTCATATACCTATTCTAATTTTTGAAGTATTTTTATTATTCTTTTCCACGTTGTAAACCCCTCCATGAGCTGTTCCCGCATTTTCCCTTTTTTTAATCAGTTTTTCTTAAAAATTAAAATAAATTATTAGAAAAAGTGACAAATATCATTTTTCTTTTTTTCACTAGCTATTCCCTCCATGTGCTATTCCCCCACCATTTGATATATAATTCTATGAATAATATTATAATTTATCTTATTGATAAAAAAATGTTTTTTATACATATTTATAAAATCTTAAATCTATTTATAATTTATCCCCTTGAATTTCAAAAAAATATCGTATTCACCCCACATATGACAGGAATTTTTTCCCTATTTTCCCATATTTTTTTTTTTTTTTTTTTTTGAACTTTTTTTGCTTACATATTTTCCCCTGTCAAAATAGGGGCCTTTTTTTCTTCTCAAGGTGGGGATAAATTCTAGATTTAAGGTAGTTTAATTAACCAAATTTATCCTTTTAATATAACAAATATTTGATTATTATTATCTACAATAACTTATATTTTTCAAATATATATTATTGAAATTCTCATAACTGACCCTCCAATGAACTTTCCCCCTTTTTTTCCAAAATATGATTTCCATTATTAGATCAATCTTCAATTAAATTATTAGGCTAAATTGTTTTCCTATTTATCATATAAATATATAAAAGATTAATTTACATTTGATTAGGTACTAATAATAAATATAGCAAATTTTATTTATAATGAATTTAATTTCTTTTTTTATAATATATTTTGAAATTTGAATACCCACCCCAAATTTTAAAACCCTAAATCTAGCCGAAAGAAATCTTCTTTTTTTTCATTGTCTTTTTACATATTTTTTGTTAAATAAAATGAAATTTTTTAATAAATTTTATTATTATTTTATTCTCAGTTTATTCAAAAAATAAATATATTTTAAAAAATTTAAAAAAAATAGAAATTAATTACCGTATTTCCCGGAATTTAGGCCCCTGCGGCATTTTAGCCCCCCCCTTCGACATCCCCTAAATTCCATCTCCTAAATCGGAAAAAAATGCAAGGTAGCTAGCTACCTTGATATTTTTTTTATACTCAAGATAGTTACCTTGGCTAAAAATTCCCGGAATTATAGCCCCACCCACCCTTAAAGTCTAGTGGGGGGCCTAAATTCCGGGAAATACGGTAATATAAAATTGCTCTAAGGGCCAGAATAGAACCTCCTATAAATTTATGACCTCCAAAAGAAAATTAATGACACCAAAATAATATCCCTAAAAACAGGAAAGTACCATAGTCTTGATAAAAAAAGTATTAATATTGCATTTTTGCAGCTAGTTTTTGCATAATAAAAGTCTAAAAAGTTCTCCCATTCAAAATAATTTGCCTTGCTTTGAAAACAGGGAGCATTATTCTGGCTTTTACCATAATTATAATAAATACAAGTTTCAATTCAATATAAATATTAATAAATATAAATATAGGAAAATAAATATTTTTATTTCTTTAATTGCAATTTCTTTAATAAATTTTGTATTCCTAAAGGAGTAAAATGAAAAGAGTGCAAAAGATGCCATATTTTTAATTATTTTAATTATTTTAAAAAGAAAAAAAATTATCAAGGCTGTTAAAGTATTTGATAGAATCTTATCCTTTTTGTCTTGCCCTCTCTTTTTTGAGAGTCTTTTACCATTATTTGTTTCGGTATAATTTTTTGAATTTTTATACTTATATTATTTTCAATATAAAAATAGGAATAATTTAATTTGACATTTTTTATGGGAATTTTGAAATTGTCTTAACCCTCAAAAAAATTTTCTACCTTTTCCTTTTGATTAGGAATTTAGGCAGGACTAAGTAAAGGGAAGGACTCCTCAAATTAAGGTAATTCTTTTCTTTTTATTATTGATGATATATTGTATTTAATCTTTACAAATAAGAATAAGTCAATTAATATTTATGAACTAAATAAACAGAAAAATAAAAGAGCAACAAATTTTAATCCATTTTAGATGAATTTAGCCAATTACCTAAAGGTTAAAACTTTAAAAATTAAATCAGTTTACAAATTTGTGTAATTTAAAAACTGTAAAATCAATTTTAATTTCACCAAAAAATATGTGTAACACAAAATTACACAATTTAGAAGCTCTTTCCTTAAAATGAAAATATTATTGATAAAATGAATTATTAAATCAAATTTTAATATAAGATGAATAATTCAATACAAATAAAAAGAAATGATATAAATTTTGATTTTAATAATTTAGAATAAATGGGGATTTATAAAGTGGGATTTTGGGAAATGGAATATATACATTTTAAATATTAGACAAAAATAGAGTATTAATTCCAATATAATCAATAAATTTATGAAATATGTTTTATATCTGTGCTTTTCTGGGCATAAAATTTTTATCCTCCAAAAGAATGAATATAATTTCAAATAAATAAAACTAAAAATGAAAGAAATTATGGTAGTTCCCCGATTCCCATTTTTCTCTAAAGGGGGTGGAATGTATATTCCCGAAATTTAGGGCATGTATATCTATTCCACTTTATTCTATTACTAAATTGGTATTTAAATCATGAATATTAGATTTATATCTCCATTTTATTATTGCTTGGAAATATTTTGAAAATTCAATATATGATTAATTAAATTATTTTCTTACCTTTTGAATGAGAAATACTTTTATTATGAGAAGAATATAATTGCCTATATATACCATACTTTTCTTAGTCTCTGAGTCTTCCCTTCATTTTTTTCAAATCCATTATCATAACCACCTGAGTCTTGTCCCCCCTAATTTTGACAAAATTTGGATTTCCATTCTACCCTATCACTACAAAAAAATTCTACAAAACCCAAAAGAAAAAAATCGAAAAATCCAATATTTTGGAATTTGCAGGTATCCCAAACCATATTTTTTTGGCCTCCCTAAATTTTCCTAAAAAAGTTTGGCTTAATTTAGTAAAATGATTTTTACAAGGTAGAAGTTTTTGAATTAAAAAAAATTAATAATTCAGGAATTTAAACAATTAATTTATATTTAAAAATCAGAAAATTGAGGAATTAAAGGATTTTATAGATTTATTCTATAATTTATTTTAATTTAAAAATAATTAAAAATTGGCTAACAATTTAAGAAAATTTGTAAATTTACTTTTTTACAACAAAAAAAGAAAAATTATATAATACCGTAAATCCTGTCTTAATCTCCCATCATACTAAAATAGTGGCTTTTTGTGGAGAGATGGGATTAAGATAGGAGGAATATTTTTTATAAAATATTATTAATCACCAAAGTACTTAACTTGATTTTTTCCTTTAATTTTTTATCTCTGGTAGATACCTTGTAAAAATTGGATTAATTCAGAGATGAAAATAGAAAAGAATAAAATCAATTTTTTTTCGAAAGGGAGTTTGAGGACAAAATGCGATTAAGTCTGGATTTAAGGTAGTAAATAATATTAACAATATCATATTCCATATATAAATATTAAACAATTTTTAGGTAAAAAGCAATAAAATATAAATAGTTTTTTTGCTCTTAATTTAGTTGCTAAATATGACCAAGCTATTACCTAAAAAATAAATTTATAAAATATTATTTTGATGATATAAAAGTAGAAAAGATGAAAAAAAAATAGAAAATCCTTATATTTTGAAAAATTTCTTATTTTAATAAATGATTATATAACTTTGCTATTTTTTCATTTATTTAATAATTTATTTATTTAATTATCGTGTTTGCCTGATTTTATATAGTACCATCATTCATAATTCAGACCAATCTTTGTCAAGAGAAGGGACTATTGATCCCCTATTTTTAAGAATGTTGGAAAAATGTAAGGTGAGTAGCTTCCTTTCAAAAATTTTTGCAATATTAAGGCTGCTCTAGAGGGGGATTATTCGGACTAAATATTGGTAATTCTATATTAATATTTAATTAATAAATTTTATAAACTACTTTATAAGAAGAAACAAATAAATGAATTCCTTAATTTTTTTTATTAATAAAAATTATTTATATTAGATTCTTATTGTATTATTTTTAAAACGTATATAAAAATGGAGAAAGGGGAGAAAAATGAAGAAAGATGGAAAAATAATGAAATAAAATAAAATTATCAGAAAAAAAATAATGCCAATTGATTAAATAAAATATA
>JAJMZN010018669.1:0-41115 GCA_023807165.1 Diplodinium dentatum
TAAATTTTTTTTGATATTGCTGGGCCTTGGGGAACATTTTGCCCCATTTCATTATTATTATCTTCATTATCTTCATCACCATCTTCATTATCAATATCATTTAGCTTTTTTTCCTTATTTTTTCCTTCATTTTCTCTACTTAATTCCTTATTATTTCCCTTACTCTTTTTACTAATATCTTTTTTAAATATTTCATCCTTTTTTATTTCTTCTTCAATTATTTCTTCTTCTTTTTTACTTGCTTGTTCTTCTTCACTTATTTCTTCTTCTTCACTTGTTTCTTCTTCTTCACTTGTATTTTCTTCTTCACTTATATTTTCTTCTTCACTTGTATTTTCTTTTTGGCATATTTCTCCTTTATTTATTACTTCTTTATCTAATTTTTCCTTTTTATCGTCGTCTTTGTTACTTTTTTTTTCAGAACCTTTTCCAATTTTGAAATCGCAATACTCTTCATTTTTATCATCATTAGAAATAAAACCAAAAATTGTTGGATGCTCTTTTATAATTGATTTTAATTTATTTTCATCTATCATATCATTATCATTAATAATAGGATAATCTTCAAAGTTTTCAGTAGCAAAAAGATATAAGGCTTTATTCAAATATAGACAAGAATCTCGTATTCCTAAAAAATATTTTTCGATATAATTTCCGCCCTCTGGTTTTGTATTTATTATATCATCTTCTTGTGTTAACATTGGAATATCTCTATCTGTAAGATATGAATAGTATCTACGCATATAATGGCCCATTACTTCGTGTATGATAAATATAACTATTCTTGCTATTTGCAAAATATTTTTATTAAATAAATTAATTTTATCTGAATGGAATTTTCCTGGAATAGAATTGATAATAATTGTCAAATCCATTGGATTTGTAAATGCATTTATTTCAGAATTATATATTGGGAAAAAGGTTATTCTTTCTAATATTTCATTCTGGACATTTTCATCATTAAAATGATATTTACCGTATTTCAGGAATTAGAGTGCCCCTGAACGGTCGCCAAAAAGGGGGGGACGCTGTATTTCCTGAATCGATTTTTGCAAGGTACCTACTTGTATTTTTGTGAAATTTTATATAAGCACCAAGGTCCCTACTTTGGAAAAATATTTTTTTTTGCATATTTTTTAAATAATAAAAATATTTAAAAATATATAAAATTATCATAACTTTGAGGGGGGTCGCTCTAATTAAAGGGGCGCCCTAATTCTTGAAATACGTTAATATCTTTTTTATATTTATCTTTATAAGTTGTATTAAAAAATTTAATTGCAGCATTTGAACTTAATATTTTTTTTATTATTTTATTTATAGTAGGTTTAAAATTTTCATAAAATTTTTCGGAATAATCAGCAATAGGTAGAATATTTTGAAACATTTTATATTCTAATTCATGTAAATTAGCATTATTAATTGTTTTTATAATTTCTTTATTAAAAATATGATATTCATATGATATTTTATTTATTTTTGAATATTTTTTTCTATCAATTTTTGTATTTTCTTTAATTATATATCGTATTTGTCGGAATTGAAGGCCCTTCACCCCTCTGGACCATTGGGTCATTGTAAAAATATTGTAAATTATTTAAAAATTTTGTCGGAATTGAAGGCCCCCCTATGGATAAAGCGGAAGGGCCTTCAATTCCGAAAAATACGCTAATTTATTAATTTTTTTTTTTCATCAAATTCAATGTTGTAGTTAATTGTTCCTATTAAATTATTTTCTTTTTCTTTTTCATTTTTATCATATATTACTTTTTTTAGACTTTCAATATCTACACATTCTCCTTCCAAAAAATTTTTTATTTTATCTCTTTCCTTGTATTTTAACAAAATTTTCACTATCTCCAAATTGTTTTTTTTCAGAAAAATGCTAAATACCGTCATATTCTATTAAATACTAAAGATTATTTTTATTATCTAAAATAGCAAAATCAAAACGATAAAACCTTCCATTGTGCTATAAATCTGGAAAAGAATACTGTGTAACATAAGAAATTTTATTTTCTTGTAACAATTTTGCTATTTTTTCTTCCCCTGCCGATAAAAGACAACCACAAGACTATACTTTTCCTCTCTTTAAATCACTTGTTCCAACAATATGATAATTACCACATTCACATAGGCAATACCAATATCTTATTCCTTTGGGTCTATTTGTACATTCATTATCAGTTGCCTATCTTACAACTTTTAACTTTCCAAAATTCTATCCTGTTAAATCTTCTAAATTTGAATTTACTTTCATAATTCGTTCAGTATAGAGTTTCTAATTTAAACATCCACAGGACTTAGTATTCCCACTCTTTACTACTTTTAAAGGTAAAGACACTATATTGCCACAATCACACTGCCATAGCCAATATACTCTACCCTAATTCAATTTACTCATATCTCTTTCTAAAGCAGTTAGATAATTATATCTGTCTCCTTTTTTAACACCACTTCTAGTACATTTGCATCTTATACTACCCTCATATGCAAATCTACCTTTCTACAAATATTTCTCTTCTCCGCATAACTAACATTTACATAGATATTTTCCTTTTTCTGATGAATAGTCTATAATTTTATAATCTCCAATTATAGTACCTATCATTTTTGCAACTCTTGCATCCATATTTATCACCTCAATTATAAAGTAATAAAGAAAATAAAAATATCTAATATTTTAGGGCTAATTAACCCTAAAATGACTATTTTAATTCTCCTTTCTTTATAATATTATACTATAAATTTTAAAAGAAGTCAAACATTTTTATTCTTCGAGTTAGGGTATTCACTTATTTCGTCTGGACTTAAATTTAAAGTTGTTTCATTATTATAATCTTCTTCGTTCATTATTATCCAGAAACTTACTCCGTCTCTTTTAATAGTAATCCTTACATCATCCTGCTCTAAGTGTTCGATATGAGTGACTTCATACTCTTGTTTCTTTCCTTGTGAAAATGAACCAATGATTAAAAGAACTCCAAGAATAGTTATAGGGATTGCCTCAATAAGATAACTGGCATCTCTATCAATAATAGAGAAAATTATTCCCCCAATGCCTACTATACAAATGAGTATACCAAAAATTAAAAAAAATGTTCCCATTTTAATCCTCCTTTATTCTATATAATCATCATAAATTACAATCTTAACATCATAGTCGAATATATCATCTTTTTCATCATTAAAATTTACTACAAACCAATTTTCTTTATATTTTTCTTTCAAAAAGTTTAAGAAAGAATATAACGAAAAAGGATTAATAGTATAATATTCTTTATAATAAGGGTCACTTGCTTGGTTAACTTTAATTTTTAAACCCTCTTCATTAAGCTTAGCTTCAAAATTCTCCATTATTACCTCTCCTTTGAATTTGGATATTTTTGTAAACCTCTTTTACTAATACTAATAGTATCTTCTCCATTGTACTCATCTCTATCCATTATTAACCAAAAAGTTTCTTTACCTTTTTTAACTGTTATTCTTATATCATTATATTTTAAATACTCAATATCAATTACTTTATAGTCTTTTTCTTCTTTATCATTATTGTAAACAACAAAAAATATTCCAAAAATACCTATTATACAAATAGAAAGACCTATAATAAATATTTTATTAAGTGTTTTTTTCATAATTATATTCTGTACCATATGCAATAACACATAATCCTATTGCTATACAAATTGTTGATAATACAAGTATTACTACTTCCATTATTATCCTCCTTTGTGTCGCTGATCTGCGTTATCTGTCGCCTTCGGCGGGAGCCGCCGGCAGCATCAATTCCCCTTTCATATAGGGAGTGCGACCCCGCGGAGCGACAACTTACGCTTCTATTCTATAAAACTTCATACGCATATTAATATCCTCTGGCGGCTCAATCTTTCCATAGTCATATGCTCTATAAAAATAGAACTGATATTTTTTAGTTGTTAGATTAACAAACTCACTAAACTGTTTCTTAGTGCCGTCAGGATGTCTATCTTTCCATCTTCCCACAGTTTTTTCTACAAGTTCTATCTTATATTTAGCGTTTTCGATTTCCTTCTTCATATTATCAAAAGCATTTGTATATCTTGGAAAATAAGCCAAAAACTCGCTATCTTCTCCTGTTTCTATCAACTCAAATATTCTTTTTCTACCTACATTACCATTGTTCAACCAGTGGTGAAGTTGGAAGTAAGTCTCGGTCTTTATCTTAACTCTATTAAAACCAGAGTCCTTCACAACTATACCTTCCTTATCCTCACCAAGAGTTTCAACAAACTTTTTAAAGTCCTCCATATTCCCCTTGATAGGATACTGCTTAGGCATTTCAAATCCATTCAACCACGCTACTTTAAAATCAATATACTCTTCAAGAGTACGGTTATCTCTTGCAAGCAAGAAATAAAGTTTAAAATCTTTATACTCAACAACCTGCTGATTATGAGGAGTGCAAAGTTCAAAAGTATAAGTTATATTTTTATTAAGACTATTAAAGTCAATAGGATTATCTTCCAATGCTCTATCTATCAAATCTTTGAAGGTTCTAAATGCTCCGTCGCAAGGTGCGTCTTCAGCATCTATACAACCATTAGTAGCAACTCTCCACTCTCCATTATACCAATAGAAAGATATAAGTGAGCCGTCCATTTTTTCAGTTGCTACCGCAGTTTCCCAGTCTATATCTGCCGCGTGCTCTTCACCAAGATTAAAGAACTTGTTGAACGCTATTCTTACTACTTTCCAAGTTCCCTTTTCAAGTATTACTCCACGCGCTTCATTGCATATAGGTTCATTAAAGTCAGATACTCCTTGAGTATATTTGAAAAGGACAAGATTATCCTTTTCTTTTATTATAAGATTATAAGGAGACTTAGCAAGCTTAGTCTCCCAATCGGTATTCTGTTGAATAAATTTTTGAATTTCAAGCATTACTAAATCTCCTTTCTTTAATCCTTTACTACTTTATTCCAATCAAGTTTTTTTCCGCAGTTGTAGCAATAGTTTGCCTTATATCTATCAATAATTATCTCGCAGCATCCGCAATAATAATGATTTGCTGCTTCTACTACTGGTGTGGTATTATCTTTCTCTTTCTGGTAAAGTTCTCTTGCATACTCATCGTGTGTCATTTGTTGTCCTCCTTATTAAGATATATAAATTTCCAATCTTTAATGGCTCTATTGGTTTTATATCCATCATCATTAGAACATATTCTTATATAATTTCCTTCATCTGCAAATTCTTCTTTCATTATAGGAACTGCAAGGCAAAGAGGTCTTTCAAAACCTGACGCACTATATCCACATTCACTAGCGAGTGTAACTTCTTTATCTGCAAGCTCTGGGTGTCGTTCAAGTAAAATAGTAAGTCCTTCAACAAGTTCACAAAAAGTCAAATTCATTTCTTTTCACTCCATTTCATTTTAGTTCTACAATTATTGCAGTGCGGCTCAAGGTAAGAGATTAAATGTCCGCACTTTGGACACGCATACCAAGTCTTTCTATTACTTGTATATGCGTATTTAGGTTTAAGGAAAATCTCTTGTTTTTCCATATCTATTATTCTCCTCATATCTAAATCTTCGCCATTTTCTTTTCTTATCTTCTGGCGGCACAACATCTTCATATGCAGGGGTTTCTACATCTCGACCGCATTGAGGACAAGAGGTTAAATAAAATTCTTCTGTATGTATTTTACCGTACCTTTCTATAATATGAAATTCATCTGTCTCAAAGAAACAACCACAACGCTCACAAGTAAAGAGCGCTTGTGGCGGGTCAAGCTTTTTACCTCGTATTATTATATGTTTCAATCTTCTTCCTCCTCGCACTTCAAATCCATAATTGCGCCACAATGAGGACATATATCTTCATCATATCTATTATCTCTATTACATACACTACACATCCAGCCATTAGAACAATCTTCCCAATAACCATGTACTATTTCCATATCAATCCCTCACTGTCTCATATTTATATACAATCTCTTTACACTTACCACACTTTGTGCTATAAGTAATATGATTTATATGGAGTATAGTATCATAAGACTCTTCAATGTCATACTTTGTTGTCGTTACAGTGTTGCCGCACTTACACTTAAAAGTAATCTCCTTTTTCTTCTTTCCAAATATACCCATATTAAATCTCCTTTCTTTATTTTCTATATATATTATATCATAAAAAAATAAAAAAGTCAAAGATTTTAAACCTTTAACTTTTCTACGAATTAAGATAATGTCTTTACAATTCAATACTAAAATAAAAAGATTGGGGTACTCAAAAGAGCCGATTTATTTTTAAGTATTGCTTTAAATAATTCTTAATTAAAACAATATTCAATTTTTAAATTTATAATTGTTAGTGTGTATTTCATCCCCGTTAGGAAGCTTAATAACTAATCCTGTTTTATCATCGGATATAAATTCGGTATCTTCTACTTTATATTCTATATTATCAATTACTATTGCTTTATGAGAATAATAATCTTTCTTTTGATTAGAAAAATGAATATTAGTAATTATAATAGCAAGTGAGACTACAACAATAATAAAAATTATTGGTATAACAAACCAACTAATAATAAACTCCTTTCTGTCATTTTTCTTTTCTCTTTCCAACTGTTTCCAAAAATCTTCCAATTACTATCCTCTCCTTTTCTTTTCTATAATAATTATATTATAAAATTTTAAAAAAGTCAAATAAATAAAAGAAAAGAGGGGAACATCCCCTCAATTTTCTTAACTCTGGTGGGCGTAAGCATCTCCCACATCTCTCAGGCAATACAGGAGCTACCTGTATTCCTTGTCTTCCACTCGGGTTGTAGTCCTCACGAAATTTACTACCTCAGAGTTATTAAAAGAGAGCCAGACTCGTCCAGCTCTCTTACCCTCACTCCACAGAGCTTCGGGGCAATCCAATAATAAAGGGGAGTTTTTAAACTCTTTTACCTTTGAGGGACTCCCAAACCGAAAGGTTAGATAGTTTTTTAACTTTCACGGAAAAGGTGCTTCAACCACCGACCCATTGCTTAATTGTTTGTGGGTAAGCGGACCCTTGGTCTAGCGTGGGACACATTGAGCGCAAGCGGAAGTAATTAGCTATGCTAATTCAAGCGAAGAAGAGGTGTGCTAGGCTCTGTTCAATATTCCTTTTAACTTTTGGTGGGGTAAGGTAGAATAACCGACCGCAAATGGCTGGTAAGTGTGCAATCGAAATTGCCTACCAGAACTGTTTATCTTTTAACTTTTAAGGAAGATTTGCGACCTCTGGATAAGGTAATATAACCGACCACGCATCAGTGCATTTTACTTTTTAAGGAATTAAAAGACACGCCTGTGATGTGAAAACCAAGAGTAGAAACTAGTACATTGGAAATCCCCTCCAATAACTTTATCGTAATACTCTTCTTAAAGGATACCCTTTTAACTTTGCTGCAAATGGGTAAGGTGGGATAACCGACCACTCAAATAAATCCACAATTCTCTTATTGTAGATAAATCAGTCCCTCTATCTACACTTGGTAGATGAGCTATCGCATAAGCGACCCTAACCAGTAGGTAAAGATTTTTAACTTTAATTTTAATTGGGTAAAGTATTCTCTAAACCGACCAATAATTTTTACTTATGATTTAGCTTATAAAGCAAGTTTTTAAGCCAAATTTTAAAATTTCTCCACCACAACATAATTACCTTCCTCCTCTTTCTCTTTTACTATAATAATTATAACAAAAATTTTTTAAAAAGTCAAGTTTTTAAAACCTATATCCAACCTTATCATACATAGGGGCATAGGTTTTAATTTTATAATGAGTAACAGTACCAATCTTTTGCTCAGTGTTATCTTCTTCAATAAGATAGATATAAGCATTATCTTTAGTTACTGCTGTTCTTCCACGAGGATAAGTAAGACGCTTTGCTCTTTCCTCTATCTCTTTCATATCATTGGTGTTAAGTTCAACTCGACCTTTTCCTCCAACAATAGCAAAAAGAAGTTTATTATTTTTAAACTTAGGTTTCATTTGAGCTATCTTTCCATACCATTTAATTTGATATTCTTCGTGAATGTCAGTTATAATTAAATGAGTTTTAACTCTTACTTCTTCCATAGCTTATTTCCTTTCTTCTAAGCCTTTAAAAAAATCTTCTATCTCCTGTGTACATTGACGTTCTACTCTATCTTCTGTTCGTGGAGCATTTTTAGACTTATGTACGGGGTTATTCTCTTTCCAACATTGGAGGAAGCATTTAGCTACTGCTTCCTCAGTTGGATATTCTTTATTGCATACAGGACAGATGTACATTATATCAATCCTTTCTTTTGTTTATTATAATAATTATAGCAAAATTTTAAAGAAAAGTCAATAATTTATCTCTTAATCTCCTTCCAATTTTCTTTATGCTTTCTATCTCTTCCGTCGAATAGCTTTAAATCTTTATAGGTTTCAAGAACTATTTTATCTGGTATGTGAGAAGACATTCGATAACCAGTAGCGTTCTTAATAATCTCGTGGCTTGCATCAACTCCTCCAGTGATCTTCCCACATATAGTACATCTATCGTAAAGGTAGAAATAGAAGAAATGTTTCTCACCAATAGTAAGCATATGACGAACTAAGATTTTTTCATATTCGTGTTTATGGTCAGAGCGAAAAGCTCTTTTAAATTTCTTCATAACTATTCCTCCTTACGTTGTGCCGCCCTTCAAACTTTTATTGAAAAAAAGAGTAGGCGTGGATTCGCACCACGCATAATAAAGCCCCACTTATCACTCCTCCTGATTGCTTTATCTCTACTTAGCGTCTACCTATTCCGCCACTACTCTAAATATTAAGGTATAATTATTGGATGATATGGTTGACTAGGTTGATAGATAATAATTGGAGGACGATGATGTGAGTCATTGTCATTATCATTATCTTTACTGCCCCCATCTCTATTTTTAATAAGAATACATAATCCAATAGACATAGCAATCATTCCTGCACAGATAATTATAATTCCAACAAAAGTTGGAACAATTTCCTCCATACAAAGAATTGATATTACAAAAGCAGCCAAAATGCCAACTATAATTAAAATTATCGCAACTACTATTACTTTATCTCCTTAACCTTTCTGCTTACGCTTTTCTGCCGCCGCCCTGCTTTGTCACGACATAATCATACCTTATGTAAGAGGAATTGCTAGCGAGGGCGGCACCCGCCGTAGGCGTCAACGTAATCAATTATTATATACAAAATAATTCTCTGCATTATACCCAGCATAATCAATTACTTTAAACTGACCATACTTATCAAAACCGTAATTCGCACTATGCAAGTCATCAATACTATCAAGTTCTCTAATAACTCTAAAACCCTCATCATATCCAAGTTGCTCAACAATCATCTTAGCAATCTTTACACCAAGACTATAAACACAGGCTTTTGTAGAAAACTTGTTACTTACACTAGTGTTAGTTGCCGCACCCCAGCCGAGATGCTTAATTTTTTCCTGTACATATATAGGAATACTATCATTATAAAGTCCAACAAATTCATTCTCTGCAAGGTACTGTTTAGTCTCCTCATCTACATCATTATAGTAACTATTTTCCTCTTCCATAGGAGAATAACTAAGTTCATAATCAAAAGTATCTTCAACATTCTCTCCGTATTCATCAGTATTAGTATACACTCCCGTCCAAGGGATTTTAATAACATAGCTTCTATTTTTAGGGATAATAACAAGTTTACTACAACCACTGTCTATGTAAAAGTCTTCTTCCTCACTAAAAGATAAAGGAAATTGACAATCTCTATCAAGAAAAATAGTATAATTGCTAGGTTCATCATACTCATCTATTGTATATCTATCTATCAAAACTTCAGTTGCATTATCTCCCAATGCTTCTCTAACGAATTCCATTACATCTTTCTTATTAAACTTCATTATTATCCTTCTTTCAGTACATAATTAAGTCTTCTATTTAATTCCTTTACAAGTTCAATTCCTTTATTCCAATCTTTTTTACTCCAAAGTGCAATTACATATCTGGTGCCTCTTCCAAACAACTCAGCACCATATACATCTCTACACATTTTTAAATAATCCTTATATCCAAAACCGAAAAGTCTTGCACCAACAACTGCAAAACTTCCGCCTTTTACTCCAATCTTAACTTTATCGCATTTTTCACTATCAAAAGCAATAAAATATTTACCCTCGTGACAAGAGGACTCAACTAAACTAAAAGCCAGCATATTATATCTCCTTCCATAATTCTTCCATTTCTTTAACTTCTTCAGGGCTTAACCAACAGCAGTCGTTCCATTCAATCTTAACCTCTTCTATTGGTTTAATTTCCTTATCAAAAGGAATATAGTTCTTCTTTGCTTCTATCTTACTTTTCTCTTCACTCAGAGCCGCCTTTATATATTTACTACAAGTAGAGGCAGATACTCCTATCTCTCTTGCGACAGCAGCATAAGTACCAAGCTTATTATAAAGTTCAACCATTTGTTCAATTAATTCATTAGTAACTTTTATAGCCATAATTCGACCTCTTTTCTTTCTTTTCTATATATATTATATCAAAAAATTTTTTAAAAGTCAATAAAATTAAAAGCCCTATAAAATCTTATAGGGCTTTAAGTTAATTTTCAATTTCATATTTATCAAGTATAAAGGCTCTTTTGCACCTAATTTTACCGTGTTGAACTGTAATAATATCATCTAACATTATTTTAGCTATAAGGTAAGTGGTGTTACTACCAACTGTGCCATTCCAGTAATTAGGGTTGGAAAAATGTAAACCAGTGGTACAAGGAACATTTGACATATCTGGGTCTTTCACTTCTACCCATTCTCCAATTTTGTATTGGAAAGTCCTATCATAAAAACTTGTTAAATCTTTATGTACCTGCTTATAAGCAATAACGTAATCCTTTTGAGGAATAAGATTAGTCTGACATCTTATATTTTCTTTTAGATTTTTAGATAGGTCTATTGTACAAACACCTACAGACATAAACTGGTATTCTTTTATAACTGCATTACCGTAAACTTTTGCATAACCAAAAACCATTGCATTGTCACAAATATTTGCACTATCATAGACTTGTGCATTATCATAGACTTGTGCATTATCATAAACTCTTGCATTATCATAAACTCTTGCATTATCATAAACCGTTGCGTCATCATAAACTCTTGCATTATCATAAACCGTTGCGTCATCATAAACTCTTGCATTATCATAAACTCTTGCATTATCATAAATTAATGCATTACTATAAACCGTTGCGTCATCATAAACTTTTGCATTATTATAAATCCAACAATTATCTTCCTGAGAAAGATTATCTTCTCTCTCAACAAAGCCACCTAAATCTCCAGTTTTTATAGAACCAAAATCCTTCAATGCTCTAATTCTATAAAGTGTTCTTCCATTGAATTCAATAGTTTCATTAGTAAGTTCAAATTTCTTATCCATAATAAGACTCCTTTCTTAACTTTTTCTATAAATATTATACCAAAAAATTTTTAAAAAGTCAATAAAAAAAAACTAAGGATAATGCCATTACAGCATTATCCGTGCAAAAGACTTTCGTCTTTTAATATTTTAAAAAACTAGGGCAACATTTTACAACGCCACCCTTACAAAAACCTTAATTCGTTTTTTTCCTCTAAAAAAAATAGGGAAGACATCGCAACGCTTCCCTTACAAAAACTTTATCGTGCCAAAGAACTCCTATGAGTCTTTTCGTGCTAAAAGTTTTTATGCTACGCTGAAAATACCTAGCTTAAGTTTTCTTTTGAAAACTTAATAAAAATTTATTGTGGACTTCTTCCTCCTCCTACTCGTACAATACTGTTATTATTCAGTCATAGTGATGATAAACCTGACCCTAATTTTCGTCAAAACTAAAGTTTTTACCATAGAACAAAGTTCTCAAAGCACTAAAAAGATTTTTCAACTTTCAACTTTCACCCATCATTCAGTTATATCTATAAAACTCCAAAATGTTTTAAGCATTCATCTTTTTATAGGTCTTGGGCTACTTGTACTGCTGTCTGGTTCTTAATCATTTCTGATTAAGTTTAGACCCACCTTCCTTGTTTTGCATTACCAACATTTGCTCACGGCTTGCGGGCTGTGGTCTATTGGCTTATTCCTCACCGAGGCGTCTATTACGGAAGGAACCAGTTAGGCATACCTTATATTTGATATTGCACTCGCGCTACCTCTTTGATGTTGAGATATTCCTATCTCTTCTCATATCCCCTTTCGGTTCAATGATAGCACCCAATAATAAGTATCCCAATTATTGAATACTAAACATTCCAAGATACCTTTGCAGAGCTGATTAAGCTCTTCTGCACAAAGTTACAACAAATTTTTATTAAGTTTTCAAGATTCTCAACTTTACTATAATTATTATAGCAAAAATTTTTTAAAAAGTCAAGTTTTTAACTCTTATTGTCTTGGAGAAACTTAACTTATGTTTGATCACCCACGCCAGAGTTGAACTGTGCATCTGGAGATTGAAAGCCTCCTATCCTTACCATTAGACGAGTGGGCGATAATACTCTTGCTGAGAGTCGAACTCAGGTCTTGTCCTTGAGAGGGACACGGCTTTGCCACTTGCTTACAAGAGCATATGCTAAGTCTTAAACTTAGCTTTTATTTTTGTAATTTTCCATTCCAATAATTATAATTATATTCCCATTTATAACCACAAGCTGTTTTTCTGTTATTTTGATGTTTACAAACTCTTGCAATGTTTTTCTTATCGCATCCTAACGCATTAGCAGCTTCTGTAACAGAAGTATAAGTTTTTATCTTATTTCCATTTAAATCATATTGATCTACGCCAAATTTAATTTTAAAATTTGACATTTTCGTTAAATCTTGTGGTGAACCTAGACTATTTTCATTAAACCACTGATATCCTCCTGTTTGGATATATTCCCCTCTTAATGCTCTTCCTATTGTTTCAGCATCAATTCCTAGTTCTTTTTCAATTTCATTTTGTGTTGTCCAAGTTTTTATATAATTTCCCCATAAATCATATTGTTTAATACATTTATCAGGAATAATAACATTTCCATTTTGTATAGCAGTTTGTCTTGCTTTAACTCCACCTCTCCGATTACTTTCCTCAACAGAATAGCTTTCATACTCATTTAAATAATTTTGAACAGAAGTTTTTCCTACATTTACTTCTTTTACAATTTCACTAACACAATAACCTTTATCCCACAGACTATATATTTTTTGAATATCTGCTTTTACAGGTTCTGATCCACCTGGTGTCATATTGTATCCTTCACCTTCAAAACTATTGTAAAAGTTTATCCAATATATTTCTCTTTCATTTAAAAACTTAATATCACATTCTTCAATAATTTCAAAAGAAAAATTATCTATTCCATATTTTCTCATAGCTAAGTATAAAGCAGCATTATTCCTATTATTTTTTGCTTCATTTATATGCTATTTCCAACGATTTTTTATATTGATACTCTAACCGATATAAACCTTCCCATTAACTTTGTTTGTAATCTTATAAATTCCTATCATATTAATCCTCCTTAAATAATCCTCAAAATATTTTATCGGAGAAAGGGGAGGATTGACCCTTTTCGGTGAGTTTGCAACTCTCACCTATTCTCCGAGAATAGGGCAGGTGGGGATCGAACCCACGGTGTTTCTATTGTATCAGATTTTAAGTCTGATGCGTTTCAGCCAGCTTCGCCACTGCCCCATATGACACTAGCTACTGCTAATGTCAATAATGAGTTTTCCCCTGACTTCTTTCTATACCGTTTTCTCCGTTGGCTATCATCTAATATAGCTGGTGCAAAACTCTAAACCCAATGTTAACGGTTAATTGCGAGAGGCAGGATTCGAACCTGCGACCTTCGGGTTATGAACCCGACGAGCTACCTCTGCTCCACTCCGCTATATTAAATTGAGAAATTTATTCTTTCTCAACTTTTCTATATTTATTATAACAAAAATTTTTAGAAAAGTCAATTATTTTATTGGTATTGTCTTTTTAGATTTTATTCTTTCTCAACTTTTCTATATTTATTATAAAAAAAATTTTTTAAAAAGTCAATTATTTTTCTTCTAGAGACTTCACAATAACTACTCTATCTGCTTACCTTGACGCTTCCAGCGAGAGCCGCGGGCAGTATCAAATCCCCTTACACTAGGTTGCAAGGGCGGCACCCGCCGTAGGCGTCTACGTCCACTTAGGCAACTTAATTATTTTATATTCTTTTAACTTATATTCTTCTACATAATAAAATAAAGCAGCCTTATGTTCGCTCCAACATATTAAAGTATCAGAAGTCTTGTCAATTAATATATAAATATATTCCATTATAAATTCTCCTTACTTAGAAAATTTATTAGCAATACCACTTGCAGTATAACTCTCTGGCTTAATTAAACAGTCATAACCTAAAGACTCAACCCAGTTAGTAATCTCCTTAATTAACTCCTTAGTTTTACCTTTATGTCCAATATCACAATGGATATGGAAATTTAAGTTTAACTTCTCTATGTCAACATCTTCATCAAGTAAAAGTAACTCAATATTGTCTAAAAATCCATTAGCATTTTCAAGACTTCTTGATGTTTCTTCTACTATCTTTTCCTTTAATGCTCTAAATCTATTGACATATTCACTAAAATAAAAGAAAATACCACCGTCTCCTACTCTATGTACAGCAATAACTTCAACAATACGAGTTAATGAATGAGTTTGAGAGTCTGTACCAATAGTAATGTCATATTCTGCTTTTAAATCTTTCTTAATATAATCTGCAATTATCTTAATCATTTGATTGTAATTAACTCTTTGTCCATTACCACGGGTAAATAGTTTTTCCATTTTAACTCGCTATCCTTTATACTCCTTTTTATTTTTATAATACTTTTTAGGGAACTGAACTTGAACTTCATTGATCTTCACTTCATCATCAGGAATATCGTAAACAAAAATTTTACAATCTTTTACTAAGTCCTAATAATTTTCAAAGTATTTATAAAGTTCTTCAATAGATTTACACCCATAAAGATATGATGTATCAATAGGAAAATGCACCTTCATATCTCTTGGGTATCCATAAAAACTACAATATGGACCGCCGCCGTCTGGGTGTTCGTATCTATAAATCTTCATTTCAATTCCCCCTAAGTTAAGTCGGAGCGACAGGACTTGAACCTGCAGCCTCGATGTCCCTGGTGCCACTTAGTGGAATTGCACCACTTAAAACTATTAGTGACAAACATCGCCGTCTACCAAATTGACTTACGCCCCGATAAGGCTGAACAGACCGATTTGAACGATCACTGACAGAGTCACAATCTGTCGTGCTCCCATTACACCATATCCAGCATATTAACGCCGCAGTGAGGTGTCGATCCCCATTCCTTTCATAGAACCGCCAATTTTCAAGATTGGGTTCAGAGCCGTCTGAATTACCGCGGCATACAATTACTTATCATCTTCTATTCCTATATCTCTATCTCCCTGTTTTGCTGCACTGCAAAGTGCCGAATAGAATATACCTACAAATCCACCAACAATAAAACCTATACCAAGAAGTAACATATTATATTCTCCTTTCTTAAAAATAACGGAGCAGAGAGGACTCGAACCTCCGCTATAAAATAATCAATTATTGATTAATCCATTGTTCATATGTAATATCGGTAGTATGTTCTAGATAATGCCATTCTCTATGACAATTTGAACATAATACATCACATTTTTCTATTTCCTTTTTTAATATTTCCAATCCTGCTCTTGGATTTTCTGAAATTGCATAATCTTTTTTTTCTTTATTTTTATGATGAAAATCAAGTAAATAAAATCTCTTTTCACCACATTTTTTACAGGATAAAGTTTTTTTAAAATTATTTAATTCCTCCATTTTTTTATTATAACGATTTTTTTCTAATTCTCGATGACATTGTTTACAATAACACATTATTTTTCCCTTACTCTAATAAAAATCATCTATTGATTTTTCTTGTAAACAACGATTGCAAACTTTTTTTCCATCTTTTACAATATCTCCTGACAAATGAGTTAAATCAATATTATTTTTTGAACAATAGTCTTTTAACCTTTCAATTGTTCTCTTGTCATTAATCTATTTATATCCAAGTTTAGATAATACTTCAAAATAATAATTACTTTCTTTTACAAAGAACTGTATTTGTTCTTTGGAATAAGATAACAACCTACTTTTAGACATTCAAATTCCTCCAAAATTAACAATAAAATATTTTAAACATTTTATTATTATTAAAAAATCCCATATTCCAGATAAATACGCCTACCGAGAGTCGAACTCGGGTTGACGGATTAAAAGTCCGCTATTCTACCATTGAATTATAGGCGCATATAGGGAGAATAACTTCTCCCAATGTTATTGTATCGGATTAATATAACGATTATCCGTTATTTTTCAAGAAGTCTGTATAAGTAATACCTTCTTCTGCTTCTAAATAATGAAATTCCTGATGACAATTAGCACATAATAAAGCACATTTTTCAATTTCTGCAAACGCTTCATCTAATTTTATATTAGTGCTACTTGTAAAATCTGCAAGGGTAAATTCTTTTTCATTAGGATTTAAATGATGAAATGTTAAAGCTGCTTGGCATTTATTGTAGCCGCATTTTTCACACTTACCGCCTTTACGCCTTATAAGTTCTTTTTTAAGAGCGTGACGCACTGCAGTAATGGCAGTTGCTCTTGAATGATTGTCTCCTTTTACATATGATGGAGAACACTCAAAACAATATTTTCTATTTTCGCCATATTTAATAGTTTCAAATTCCTAACCGCAAATTAAACATCTCTTTTTCATTATTTCACCTCTTAATAAAATGATGGGTAAGCCCCGAATCGAACGGAGATATCGTGCTCTTCAGGCACGCGCTCAGACCACATAAGCTACCTGCCCAAATTTATATAAAAGTGTCGTGGTAGTAGTTTCAACCTACCGTTTCCTCTATGGATTTCACAACCTTGATAATGGAGTTGGCTCTCCAAGTGTTCCACGGACGAGGTCGTTATTGTCTTGCTAGCTTTTAATACTTGCTCAACGACACTATTATTCTTCTTCCTCTTCATACTCTTCATCGTCATTATCCCAATAGTCATCATAGTAATCATCAATTTCATTATATCCACTATAATCGAGGATTACTAATCTGCCATCAGAAGTAAAACCACAATTTCTATTAGTCAAATCAGTTATACCAAAGTTCCTAATAAATTCAAGTAGTCTCCAAATCTCATTCTCTCTATACTTTTTAGAAAGTAAAAGTAAAGCTTCATCAGATACTCCCCAACATTCATATTTGGTATTAGCTTTATAATGTCTATACATCTTATTACACTCTTCTTTATTAGACTGATAAGTGTCATAAAGTATTCCATTATTCTGCTCAACTTTTTCACTAATATAAATAGGATAAATTTCCTCATTTACTTTGATATTCTTAAAGAAATAAGTTCCTGCAAAAAACTTGTCAACTTTATTCTCTATTGCTTTTTTATAAAGTTTTTCCTCAACTTTGCAATAATTCCAATCATCTTTATCGTCTTTATCAATTGCCCTCTCATACGGAAAGAGTATTCTATTTACATAACAACCTGCAATATCATCGCCGCCACATAAAAACTCTCCGCCACAATTGAAAGGTATTTTTATAACAAAGTTATAATGATTAGGTACAAAAACCATTTTAGTTGCGCCATAATGAAATGTCCATTTAGTTTTCTTTCCCTTATCCTTTGTACAGAAAGATGTATAAATAGGACAATCTTCCTCATAAAACGCATCCTCTGGATAAGGTACACAAAGTTCTCCATCTTCTACTTTACTAACTTTTTCTAAAAAATCTACTATATTATCTATAATTTGATTTTTAAGATTATTAGATATAGTAAAATTCTTCAAGCAAAAACCTTCTTTCTTTTAAGATAAAGCACCTAACCCGATTCGAACGGGCACCACTTGCTTGGAGGGCAGTAATTCTTCTTCTAAACTAATAGGGCGAATAGGGAATTTTAATTCCCTTATATCCTCTCCCATTCTTCATTAGAATAGGATTTTATTTCCTTTTTTGTTTTGGGTAAATTATATTTAATACACCATTTTCGAATAGCATTATCAGAAACATTAAACATTTTCCCTATCTAAATAAAAGGGATTGTTCTAATTAATTGTTTTAATTCTTCTCTTGAAATTTTAAATGTCATTCTATTTTTATAAGAACAAACTGAACACCGAGTGGCATTTCTTGATATTTCTTTTCCACAATCTATACAATAGTTTTTTTCACTTCTTTCAGTTACAATAATTTTTTCATTACCTTTTTTAATTATAGTAACAAAAGGTTCTTTCCTAATAGGATAATCCTCATTATCGCTATACCAAGTTGACCCCTTATCTATATAATGTATAGTCATATCACTACAATTATATCTTTTTGATATTTCAATTATTGATAAATTAGAATTTTTTAATAATTTTTTTATTTCTTGAACCTCTTCCAATGTTAATTTATGGTATTGACTATACTAACAATTAGAATGTTTGTAATTTCCACTTTTTAAAATATTATATCCTTTATTTTTATCTGTTGAGTTATAATATTTTATCCAAAAATTCTCTTTATCATTTAATAACTCTAATGGACACTCTTCTATAACCTCAAAAATAAAATTGTCTAAACCATATTTTCTTATTTCTTCATACAAAGGAGATTTATATCTTTTGCTTCGTTTTTTATGGTCTATCCATCTCTATTCAATATTAATTGACTATCCAATATAGATTTTCCCATTTATTTTGTTTGTTATTTTATAAATTCCAATCATAAATATTCCTCCATAACTCCATAATAATTTTAAGAGAAGGAAGATAATGGAGTATATCTTATCATTGAGTTAATTACTCTCAACTATCCTTCTCTTGACTGGGTGACCCAGATTCGAACTGGGGAAAGATGCACGGGTCAAAGCCGTGTGCGTTAAGCCTCTTCGCCACCACCCAATATCTACATAATTCTAAACCAAAAGGAAAACTTATTATGTCATAGTTTTTATTTTCTATATATATTATAATAAAAATTTTTTAAAAAGTCAATTAATTTTCTTCTTCTTCTTTTTCCAAATCTTCAACTCTAGGAACTTTCATTACAATTCTTGGTGGAGTTGCTTGCGGCACAGGAATAGCGGCTTTCAATAATATCCAAGCCATAAACAATCCAAGACCTTGTATCCTTTCAAAATCATATCCAAAAATTTTGCTACCAACTAAAGCCAATACCACACACCAAAAGAACCAAAAGCTATACTTAATTATCCAACGAAAAAATTTTATTAATACTATTTGTACAGGTGTATACATCAAAAGTCCTCCTTATTAAACTCTTTTAATTCATATCCATTTTCTTTAAACCACTTTTGTAGAGGTATTCGCTCAGAACACGGATTAGTTGGCGTTTCATATACAATTAATACATAAACTGGCTCTTCTTCAAAGTCACTGGCAGCTTTAACTTTTTCTCCTAATACTTTAAAGCGCTGAAGGATAGAGGAAAACTCTAAAGATTTAAGCTGATTATAATAAGTTTTTAAAAATTCACAGTTTTCCTTAGATTTACACATACTTGGTCCGTGACATAAACCCTCACAAGCTGCACCTGGGGCAAACACTTCAGCTCTAATCCCATTCCAAACTTTATTCTTGTCTTGATATTGGAAAAACTTCCCCTTATTTAAGTGGAACCACGAAGGGTCACTTAGACAAGTAGATATAGGTATCATATAAGGTTTAAAAAATCTTATTTGATAAAAATAAGAAATTAAAATTTTCATTTATATTTTTCCTCTCTTTTGGTTTTCTTTATATAATCTGTAAGCTCCTCTAGACTAATAGTAGTTTTATTATCATTAAAACTCATATACGTTACTCCAGATAAAGAAATAAATCTATCTTTTGATGCATCTCCATATTTATCTACATAATACCGTTCTGCCCAAATCTCAAGGGTACAATAATCATCAATAACTTTCTCCAAATCTTTTTTATCTAAAACTTCATTATTATCAAAAGAATGGGTATCATTATAATTACTATAAAATTCTTTTACATCAAACCACTTATCTGTAAGTATATTACCAATAGCTTGAATAGTTCCACCCCATCCTTCAGTCTTAACTCGGCAATATTTTCCTTTAAGGTCTTCCCATTTTTCTACACCAACAGTATCCATAATTCTCATTAAAACTTCAAGACCTGCACCAGTGCTATAAAATTCTTTTGCTCCAAGATAGCCTTTGCCTATACAGTATCCTCCATAGTTGCATCCCCAACCTCCACCGTCAAGGGTGATATAGAAAGTTAGACAACCCCAATCTTCCATTGTTAAAGATACATTTGTTATTTTTGCATTTTTAATTTCAAGTTCTTCCATTATTTATCTTCCTCCATAATCGCTCCACAATGAGGGCATATATCTTCTTTTGAACTATTTTCTTCTAAACAATGACTACATTGGAGATAATAGCCGTCACAATTAATTATCCAATGTGCCTTAACAATAGGATAAGCAGCCTTAAAAACCCTGTCCTATTCTTTTATATCTTTTAAAATTATTTCTACTAATTCAAATTTCTATTCTCTCGATAGTTTACTAATCTCATATTTAAGCTGCAAAATCTTATTCATATAATCTATCTCCTTAAATGCACTGCGCCGCCTCCAACAAATTATCGAAGGCGGCGTAATTAATTATCTCATAGGTCTGTATCCTCACTTTTATTTTCACTTTCGTTCTTTGCTATTTCTTTCATCAAGTCCTCGTATTTCTTGAGTCTTTCAAGTGCCATATACAACTCATATAGGAATGAATGAGTTGTTGGGTTATTTTCATCATTATTATTAATATCTACTCTATTCTTTACAATCTCCATAAGGGTCTCGGTGTTCATTGGCGTATCTCCTTAATCTTTAATGGTCTTTAAAATTCTCTTCCACTTGGCAACAAGCTTAGCGTTCTTCTCCATATCCACAGAAAGCTTAGCTATACGATTTTCAACCTCTAATCTGGTGTGAGCCATTGGTTTTCTCCTCCTTATCATCAAGTGTTGTCTTTATATATCTTATTGAAGTAAGATTATCCTTATCTGCATTTACTACATCTACTACCTTTACTCTTGTTCCGTAGCAAATATAATTATAGTTATCGTCCATCATTCGAATAATGTCTCCCTTTTCTGGCGGTATCTCCTCCTTATTAAGCAGATAGTCGTATGCTTTCCCTACAAAGTCCTTATTTTTATTTTTAAATTGTACAGAAATATACATTTTAAATTTACTCCTTTCTTTTATTCTATATATATTATAGAATAATTTTTTAAAAAAGTCAATTTTTTAATTCTTTTTTCTTAAAGTAAAGTAAATATCTACTGTTTTTACTATATCTTCCCAATCTTTAACTCGAATAAAATTAGGCACAATAGAACTAATTTTTCTATTCCACGGATAGTCAAGACATATAGAATAGTAACTTCTTTCTCCAATTAAGTTATTAAGATAATCGTCTATCATTATATCGAGATTAAGTAGGGTCTTTTGTTTAATTGTAATTATATGGTCATTAATATAATCCCCTGATAGAAATGGTAGATTTCTTTTAAGAAATTTTATTTTCTTTTTAAGATTATCAGGAGTTGTACTTGTTACAAAGAAGATTTCGTCGCCCTTTTTATAAAGAGTTTCTATTCCCTCTGCCGCCCCCTCTATCATCTTAACTTTCTTCCACATAGCAGAGTCGTGAAAAGTAAGACCAACAGCCCAACGATACTGTTCGGGAATTGACTTCTCCATCCAATACTCATTTATATCATCAAGAGAAAGAGTAATGGGGAGTCGCTCGTTGAGATATTCTACTACCGCCTCACTTGTTGTACATATTACGTTGTCTATATCAATACCTATTTTCATAATTCCTCCTTAATTCCAAAAAGAACCGAAATATTTTTTAAAGAGTTCCCAAGCATCCTCGATACTCTTTTTATCTTCCTCTGTCCATTCACCCCAATAACGAATAAGATAAATTTCAAATCCATTAAGAATTTTATTGATTTTATCAATCCAAAGTTTATCTGCTTCATCTTGACATTCATCAGGGATAGTTTTATCTATATCTACTTCCATTTCAATAAATATACCATTCGGTACACCGTCGTGATTATCTCTGAAGTATGCAAGCCGCGGCAGGATAAACTTTATAATTGTACGATCGAGGTTCCAAGTATCTTCATAATGGAAACCATTTTCTCTGTAAAAATCTTTAGAACTATTCATTTCCTCAATATTGGGAAATATTCTATCATAGTCCTGCCTTTTACAAAGGTCTACATAATATTTATAATCTTTTTTCATAGGTTCTTTCTCCTTTATAAAACTGCCTTGAAATCCACAATACGGACATTCCAATGGCATATCCTTATCATCAGTATTCAATGCTAGCTTAAAATTTACTCCACATTGTTTACAACTATAAAATTCAAACCAACCATCATTAATTATTTTCCACCAATGCCAATTTTCTTCCATAGGCTCTATTCCTCCTTTTCTATAATAATTATATAATAAAATTTTAAAAAAGTCAAATAAAAATTGTAGAGCCGCAGTACAACTGCGACTCTACGAAAAGAAAGAAAGGTAAATATATATTAAAAAACTTATAAGCATTTCTTTATTCTATATATATTATAGAATATTTTTTTTAAAAGTCAATTATTTTTTAAGTTAAGGGAATAGATTTTATTAAACCTATTCCCATTACCTTAGGAACTGGCACGGTAGGATTCGAACCTACGAGGTCTCTCGACGCTTATGCAGGAGTTAGAGTCCTGTGTCTTAGCCACTTGACGACGTGCCAATATCTTAGTTTATGTTTTACATAAACTTTATTTAAAAAATTAAGTTTCCTTAACTTTCTATATTTATTATACTAAAAAATTTATAAAAAGTCAATTATTTAACTCGTTGAGCCGCGACTGCAAATCTTTAGAGATTTATTTTTCAAATTTTTGGGGCGCGGCACTACGTAAATCCTAAGTTAATTGAATATCAGCGGGTTTACTAAACTATTTCTCTAAATATTTCTACCAACATTCAGGACATACACACATTTCTTCATCAGTAGTAATAAATAACTTACTACAAAAGCAACAAACACTTTCAAATGTTTCCTAATAAATTCTGTCCTTAATCATTTTACTAAATTATAAATCCAAACCTTATCTCCTGTCCGTCTAATATAAACTCCACTAAGATTTACATTACCTCCAGGCTCTCCATTAACAACATAGAAAATTCTTTCCTGTCCGTTTCTTCTTATATCTTCAACGCTTGCAATAAAATCTTTTGCTCTAACTTTCTTTATAGTATAATTAATAGGCTTAAGTGCAGGTCCAAGCTTCTCATCTTCGACTCTTTCTACATTAATTATCTTTAAAGTAAAATTAGACTTCAAATATTTAAGTGCAGTAGTATTATAATAATGTTCAATATTTCCGATATACATAGAAAATTCCTCCTTAACTTAACTTTCTATATATATTATATAAAAAATTTCTAAAAAAGTCAAATTCTCAACGATATTGCAATAAAATCCCTAGCATAAAAAGAAATATTAATATAGCGCCTGCTACTAAATTTAAAGTTAAAAACAACAAATCTAAAAAGAAACGTTTTATTTTTTCTTTCATAATTCTACCTCCTAAAAGAAGTAATAGGGAGGAATTAATCCTCCCTACTTATTTATCCTTGAACTGTATGTTCAATTCCACCGCTTGTTTCTACTTCCTCATCGTCAATCTCTTCTGCAAGTTCCTTAATCTTTGCTTGGATTGCGAGTAACTCTTGATTTAAAATATCAAGAATAGTTGGTCCATAGACCGTAGGCTCCTTAACCTCTTGACCATCATCTTCATAAATCTTCTAGTAGCAACCGAAGTTATATGAAGTTCCTCCAATCTTCCAAACACAATCTTTATTTTTATCTCTAAAGTTCTCAATCATAGCCTTGATTGCAGCAGCCTTTTTAGATAATTTACAAATTTGTGCTTCAACTGAAGCCTTTGGAAGAGGTGGCTCATCTGGGTGATGATGATGGTGGTGATGATGAGGTGGGAATGGATATGGACATGGTGGATAGTCCATAGGCATTGGTGGTGGTGGAACGATGTAGATAGGACCGTTACACTCACACTCATTTGGTTTTAAGATTTTTTCTTCATTACAGTGATATACTTGAGCAAAGTCACTGTTGTATGGAATATCTGCGTGCATAATATTTACCTCCTTTATTTTAATTTATTTATATTAATTATTTAAATTCCATTCTTGATATGTATATATACTATCTGATGGATAATTGTTAGCACCAGTATAAGCTGATAAATATCCAGAAGGAACATATATAATACAATCAGTAGGAAGATTTGCAAAAGCATTAACATTTAATACAGTTGGCGGAGTTAAAGATTGAAAATAAATTGATTTAAGGTTTAAACAATTTTCAAAAGCAGAACTCTAGATTGTTGTTAATGTATTTGGCAAAATAATTCTAGAAATACCTGCATTACTAAAACTCTATTGTCCTAAAGTTATTATATTATTTAGTTCAATATCTTTTAAATGATAACATTGGTAAAAACCCTAATTACCTATTGAAGTAACATTCGATAAATTTATAGAAACTAAATTGTAACATTCTCTAAAGCCACTAGCGGGTATTACAGATAAACTAGGAGATAATTCAACTTGTTCTAAATTAGTACATCCACTAAATGCACCAGCTTCTATAGTATTTGTAACAGGAATACTGATTTTTTCCAAACTTTTACATTCATTAAAAGCATATGATTTTATTGTGCTTAAACCAGGCATATCTTCTGTATTTATTATTCTTAAATTAGAGCAGAATTTAAAAATATTAGAAGGCATTATTGTTAAGTTAGTTGGTAAAGTTATTTTTTCTGCTTGGCAATATCTAAAAGTAGTTTGTCCAACAGTTAAATTGCAATTAGACATAAAACTTATATTAACAAGATTAGATGCAGAAACATAATATGATGCATCTAAAGTTATTGATGAACTCTATATTTCTATATCTTTAATTCCTCTATAGAGAGAAGCTGATGTATTCATTACTATTGGTGTAACTCCATCACCATAAATTATTTTTTTACAACAAATATGTTTATAAGGATTTAAATTAAAATTCCTTATCAAAGAACTATCACCAACAGCATTAATTGTTAATGTATTTATATGCTAATCATGATAAGTTTCATAAAAATTTGTAGTATCAGTAGAACTTGATAAATTAATATCATCAACAGTTACAGCCACATCTACTCCATCATCATACCAATCATAGCTTCCATAATCTTTACTTATATTAACTGTAACGGTATCATATCCATCTAAATTATCACTTGATGCATGATAAATTCCATTCTAAGTAATAGTCTTGGAACCTAATACTCCACCGCCAGGTACGCTAACTACAACACTACTATATCCGTCTAAACTATCATCAATAGCATCATAAGTGCCATTCACAGTAATAGTCTTACTATTCAGCGCCGCGCTTGGTACATCAATATTAACTTCATCGTAGGCATATCCACTAGGCGCAGAATAACTGCCATTAACACTTGCATTTAAAGACACTAAACTTGGTACTGGAACACTAACATTAACTTCATTATAAGCATATCCGCTTGGCGCAGTATAACTACCATTTACGTTTATACTTAAAGTAGACATAGTAGGCTAAGGTACATCTACTGTAATATCGTTATATCCGCCTTGTGTCGCGCTATAACTTCCATTAACACTTATAGTTATAGAACTTAATGGTACATTTACATTGACCTAATTATATGCTCCTACCGAAGGTGTATAAGTTCCATTATTACTTACGGATAATATTGCCATAGGAATAGATACATCTACAGTACTATATCCGTCTAAATTGTCATCTAAAGCATTGTAACTTCCATTAGCAGAGAAGCTTCCGTGTCCAAGAACTACACCACTTGAAGTAGGAATACTACTAATTTTTGAAGCCATTTCTGAAGGAGTCATCGTACTACTGCTTCCTAATTTCGCATTTATCGCAACAGCAATATCATCTAAATATTGCTCATTAATTGTTCCTCTACTCAATACCTCCACCTCCATAAATAAAAAAAAATCTTTACTCTAAAATTAAAGTAAAGATTTTAATAAAAAACTCTATTAAAAAGCAATTCTTTTATATAATTTAATTAAACCTTCAGTTGTACAATCTATTGATGTAGGGCTTTTATGATTATTAAGAGGATTAAGAAGAACCTCTTTTTTATCCTTATAAAATACACAATCAAAGCCATTTTTCTTTAATAGAGTATAGAAACCTTCTGTTACATTAGTTAGAATATAAGTATTTTTCTTACTAATATAACGAAGAATTCCTTCAAAAATATGAAAGTTGGTAATATCTGTTTGTGTGGGTTTAACTCTTTTAAATAACTTCAACTTATATTCCTCCTTTACTTCTGTTTTGGAAATACTATTGCGGCAACTATTTTACCAAGCAATATACAGAATAATGCTACTGCGATAAGTTTCATTTTTAAAATCCTTTCTTTTAGTTGTGTATGCTTACATTAGAACTTCTTGCTACCCACTTTTCGATAAGGGTATAAATATCTTCTTCACATTCAACCCATACATCATTCCATTCAGCACCAGCAAGCATACAAGACAACTGAGATTTTGCATTTACCTTATACTGATGATGTGAGTCAACAAGATATACATCACTCTTTACCTGATTTGCGACATTACAAAGGTCACAGATATCGCTCATTGTTTCAAGATTAACTCTTACTCTCATTTTTAATTCCTCCTTTTCTTTTACTATAATTATTATATCAAAAAATTTAAAACAAGTCAATTATTTAATTCTTTAAAACTTTCATTTAATTGCTTTATTTCTTCTTTATTATCTTCAATTATTTGTTTAAACATATCTTTATATCTAATTAAGAAATCAACCAACATAGGCTTAATTTGCTCAGTATTGAGATTTTTTAAATCCTCTACCATTCCATTATATTCGGTATCAAAATCTCCATAAAGGTTATTTATGATTTGCTCAAAGCCTGGGGTTTGAGACATTAGTATCATCATTGATAGAAATAAATGGTCGCTTTGAGCTTTTGTTTTAAATTCTTCTTTATTATAACAATCTTTTATTGACATAAAAATTCTCCTTTGGTTTAAAAATTTTAAAAGCATTTAGATTAACTAAATGCTTTTAAGAGTATTTAATTACTGAACATTTACAACTACTTCGTTATAAGCAGTACCAGAAGGTGCAGTATAAGTATCATTAGCACTTACACTCAAACTTACTAACTCAGGAATTTGACCTTCTAAGTTTCTGATAACTGCTTCAACATTAGCAAGTGCTCCACTAACAGTAGTTGCATCACTAAGTCCACCATACTTTACAGAAAGAGCATTTATATCTTCAACAATGCCTTCGATTACTTCCTCATCGGTTTTGCTATCTTCTACTTTTTCTGCAAACACAGCATTTTGAATTGATGCTGCTCCGTGCATTTCGGTTCTTGTTCCTTCAACATTTGGTATCATTTATATCTACCTCCTTTTATTTTATGCGGGTCTTTCTATATAAGTGTATGTATTTGGGTCAGGATAATATTCTGCTGAAGTATATGCTGATAATGTTCCATGAGGAACATAGATTTTACAATCAGTTGGAAGTTCATAAAAAGTACTAGTTTCTACTCTAGGAGGAGTTGCAGATAAGAATTCAATAGAACATATATTAGCTACACTACCAAAAAAATAATCATCTATTCTTAAAACACTTGCTGGAATTGTTAAAGACGCAAGAGAATTGCTGCTAAAAATATAATTAAGCTTTGTAATATTATTTGATAATGTTATACTTCTAAGACAATCATTATCAGAAAAAGCAGCAACACCGATAGTAGTAACACTATTCGGAATAGTAATTTCTTTTATTTGACAATCTTGAAAAGCAGCATCACCAATAGTAGTAATACTATTTGGAATAAGAACTTCGAAAAAGAAATCTTCATTAGCTATATTTTTAAAATAAGAATTAGGAATAGAAGTAATTCCATTATTTATTATTATTGTTCTATTTTTATTATTAGAAAGTATAGTTCCCAAATAAGTTTTTAAAGTAGTAAAATACAAATTAGAAACTGCTTTCAAACACTAAGGATCTACTCCATCAGGAATAACAATTTCTCTTAGGTCACAGTCATCAAAGTTTGAATGTCCTATTGTAGTAAGACTTTGAGGTAAAGTTAATCTACTAATTTGATAAGTGTACTAAAAAGCACAGTTTCCAATTTCTAAAATTGTATTAGGCAAAGAGATAACTTTCGTACAGTAATCTACATTTCCCAAACCAGAAATTGTTGTTATAGTATTAGGTATAATATGGACATAATTTCCAAATTGCCAATCATCATCACCTACTCCATAAAAATTTGTCATACCTGGAGACAGAATAAAAGTACAGCTTCTATCAGCAAAACTATGAAATGCATTATTTATTTCAGGACTTATTTCTTCTAATTCTGTAGAGGTTATCAAATTAGCATTTAAATAGGAACAATTAAAACTTAAATTAGAAAAATTCTCATCTACAAGTATAAAAACTTTTTTATTATTTTTAGAACCTAATGCATATGCATTAAAACTTACTAATTTTTTCCCTAAATACACTGAATCTATTGCTTGTATATATATAGAATTCTATGACTCTGTATCATCAGAAGTATCTTTTCCAAGTAAATAGTAATAATTATAACTATTTGTTACACCAACCGAAAAAGTAGTATTTTCACTTGGAGTCATTGAAATTATATAACTACCAGGTGTATTATAAGTATGAGTTATACTAATTAATGTATCAGTATCACTTCCAGTCATTGTATCTGGCGTTGTATTATCTCCCCAGTCTATAGTCATTGTTCCATCTACACCTAATGATAAGACAGGAGAGAGTCTCTCTCCAGCCAAAGTAATCCAGATTTTTGAAACATTTTCATCTGCTATATGATACATCTATCCAATATCAAGCATACCATATTTAGCAACATAGGCTTTAGCATCTGCTAAACTCCAGTTCCACCCCTAAGAAGATAACTCCATATGAGTTGGGTTTGCTGGCATTTGTGTTAAAAGAGCAAATTGTTCTGGAGTATAACTCTATACTAAAGTACCATCATAATCAAAAAATCGAACCGCATCTCCTAGACTATTTTCTCCGCTTCCACTAACATCAACAGTTACACTATTAATTAAAGTAGTATCAACCACCCCATTCTCCGTAATTGTACTACTAGTCTAAGTTACTAAACTACCATTACTTACAACTTTACCCTCATCACTTAAAAGATAAGTATTAGGTACATCAATAGTAACTTTCTTAAATCCATCAGCACCTTCTGCAGAAGCACTATAAGTACCATTTTCATTAATACTCTTATCAATTAACTTTGCATCAATAGGACCTTCTGTTCTAATAAGAGTCTCAGTGATTGCGTTCTATATACCTCCTGGTCCAAATGCTTCATTCTTAGAACCTATAAGGTAATTATTTCTTATCATTTACCTTCTCCTCCTTTTCTTTTTTACTCCACTCAATATACCCACAAACATTGATAATAAAATAAACGACATACATCAATACCATAGGTATATTAAGAGTATCAATAAAATTAATTAAAATCCAGAGTAGATTTCCAATAATCCAAGTTATCCACCCACTCTTTTTCTTCTTTATTATTAGTAGGTTGCCGCCTAAGCTAAACAACATACCTAATATAGACAAAAATAATATCAAGTCGAAAACCCCCTATTATTATAACGTCTATTATAAAGTAGGAGTTTTATCTTTTTCCTCTAAAGTATTAGTTAAAGACTTTAAATCATATACTTGTAGTAAAGGTTTATAATAAGGACATCCATCCCATTCATATATACATTCAAGTTGAAGATAGGGACAGTTATAATAGACCTAGTTTTCGTAAACTTCTCTTATGCCCCGTTGACAACATTCACACTATATCATTTACCCTTCCTCCTTACGTTGAGCCGCGCCTCCATATTTTACTAAATCTGGATGAATTTGGTAGGCGGCACAGGGACTCCTATCATATTTAAAATGTAAAAACTCTTTTTTCTTTTTACAATATATATCAAGCATCATATAACCACAACTTCCACTTTCAGCATTTATACAACTAGTACAACGCTTATATTTAATTGAGTCTTTTATCGTATTTTCTATTAACGTACTTTGCATTATTTTTCCAAATTCTCTATCCCAATCACACATCATCTAATATTACTCCTACATTAGTCATCTTTGAACCACAATTCCTACAATATTTATCATCACAAACTTTATAACTTCCTTTAACAGTATGGTGACAACGAGAACAAGTGAAATAGTTACCAAAATCCGTCATATTTCCAATACCTTCTTCCCACATTTTTCCCTTTATCCAGTATGCTTCTTTCTCTTTTCTATCTAAAATAGTACATTTTCCTATATCAATAAGATTTGCCCAATGTCCAACAGAAGTATCAAATAAACATTTTCCTTTATATTTTAATGCACATTCCTCACAACCAGATATAGTATTACAATATTCACTAATTGCTTTTATTCCCTCTGTAATTTCAATAGGGACAGGTTTTGATATAACTTCCTTTACATCAATACTATGAAATAGTCCATTATCATCAGTGTATCCAATTCCACAACCTTCACTGTTCTTAGTTACTTCTGCGCCATTCTTTTTAGCAATTTCAATTATATCTTCAATTGTCAGCATAATTTTCTCTCCTTTTATCCTCTATCTTACTAACCAATTCTTCTTTAGTATATTTTTCAAAACATTCTTTACAGATAGAATATCCTTGAAACCAAGTATCATAAGGTTCATTATATTCTATTTCAACATTAAAATAAGTTTTTCCTTTACCTATACTTTTTTCACATAATTCACATTTCATTTTATCTCCTCCTTTGTGCCGCCCTTGCATCAGATAGTGTCTTAACGATAGCAGTCTTGCGGCCCCGCGGAGCGACAAGGTACACAGGGCAGCATTTTATTTCGTTAATTCTTCTATAACACATTCTATTTCCCAATTTTCTTTAATTTTATCAATACTACCACCTATTGCATTTTCGTGTTGTATTAAATATTCTCCTAAAAACATTGCCGCATCCTCAAAGTATATAAACCTTGCAAGCGTTGTACGTCCTTCTGGTTCAGTAACAGTTACAGACCATAGGTAATCTGTTGCTTCATCTGCAGACATTGATATATTCATAGGAGTAGATTCAAGTAATGTATCCTTATTATTCATTATTTTTCCTCCTAAACCTTATACCCTTTACCATTTTCAAATATTAAACTAAATTTATCTTGCATTTTATCTTGCTTTCTAAAATTTTCAAAATATTCTATAAATTCTTTGCTATTCTTAAACCAAACTAATCCACTTGTAGCACATGGATAAATTCTACACATTGTATCATTATCAAAATCTCCAATTATAATACTAAAATCTGGTCTATATCCTTTTGTATTATTTTCAGTTGGTACAAGAAACTTTATATTAACTTCTGCACTATAAAAATCCATAACACTTCCATATCTAATATCTTTCCAAAATCCCGTATCTCTCATTAAATTTGCTAATCTTCTTGCATAGATAAGATTTTCACAATAAAATATTATCTTTAGAGGTTTATCTGAAAATAATACCTTATAAAGTAATGCATTATTAACAAGACATTGATCTGGCTTTGGAGATTTATATTCTTCACAATATAACATTATTATCCTCCTTTAAAAATCATAAATACTATTTAATCCTTCAAGTCTTTCTCTATAAAACCAAAACTGCTTAATTAAACCAAAAGCACAATTAGCCATAAATCCAGTAATTCCTTCTTCATCAGCGTCATAAGAAGTCCTACTTACTATCTCCTTTGTCAACTCGCCCCATTTCTCAATCTCCTTCTCCATTAAGTTAGCCCATGTTATAGCATAAGCAACAGTAGCATTACTATATCCATCTCTACTATTTATTTTAACAACTCTATCCCAATCATCTTTCAACTCATCTCTTATTAACATTTATTTATTACCTCCAGTCGAATTATAAAATATTTGCCAACCTTTAAACTTTCCTCTTGTAATTGGACGATTATTCTTTAATGATTTTCCACTAGTATGATGTTCAATTCCTATTACATTTTCTAATTCTTTAAGTGAATTAAAATAATATATATCTCCCTTTGAAGAAATAACTTTTACAGAAATGCTCTATTCAATGTTATGCCTTCTAAAACCAGACAAATTATCTTTAGGGCAATAATTTGTAGGTATAATACAATTATTATTATCTAAAAAATTAAAAAAGAAATTTTTATAGTATGAATATGCTTGACCTAAACAAATTTTAGAAATATATTCTTGAGTAAAAGTCAATGGAAAAAATTCTTTTGTTAATTTTCTTGCTGCTTCACTCTAAGAATAATAATCTCTTGTTTCATTTAAAGATTTAATAAAAACTCTTACTTTTCTATTTGTAGTTGTTTTTGCACTAGGATCTCCCGTAGTCATATTATAACCTTTATTATAAATATAATAAGATTGTTTCTTTTCAATCCAATAATTCTCCCAATAGTTTAATTGTTCATTTGGATATTCTCCCAATATAGACCACTAAAAATTTTCTTTACCATATTTTAAAATAGCATTATGAAAGTAAATCCCATCATTAATTGCCTTTTTTAAATGCTCTTTTTGTCTTTCTTCAAGAGTTCTAATTGTCTATCCTATATATATTTTATTATTAACTAAATTAATACACTAATATATAATACCCATTAATGACCAACTCCACTATTGCTATTATATCCCCACTCATTACTCTTAAAAAACTCAATATAATATTTTTCTTTTTCATTTAACTCCTCTGGAGTACAATAAGATAAAACTTCAAAAGTAAAGTTCTCTGGTCCGACTTCCCATAATTCCTCATAAAATTTATTTCTACTTGATGCTTCTGCTTTCAATCCCTTTCTTACATGGCTTCTCCAACGTTCCTAAAATCCAGCACGAGTTTGTCCAATATAACATTTTCCATTTTCTCTATTAGTAATTTTATAGACTCCAATAGGTTTCTCATCTTTACTAATAACTCTTCCGCACATATTACTAAACTAAGTTTTATAATAATTCTCCCAGATTAATTTATAAAGAACAGTAGGAGAATTTAAACTATCAGCAATTCCTCTTAATTTCTTTATATCCTCTTCATCTTTACTGCTAATCTAAATTCTATAAAAATCTTCCTAGTTTTTTCTTTCTTCTTGTTCTTTAAACTATTTAATTAATTCATTCTGTTTATCTTCGTAAATTTTTAACTCTTCCTTAACCTTTGTTTTCTGATTTTCTATATTTGTTAAAAAATTTTCCAGTTCCTATTTCAAAGACTCAATTTTCTAAGAGTAAAAAATTTCTTTCTCTTTTATCTTTTCAATGTAAATTCTATCCTCAGATATGATTTTATCCTAATGTTCCTTTAATAAAATTTCTCTTTCTCCGTCTAATTTTTTCTTATATTCGCAGTACTCGTTATCTAAATTTTCAAATTCTTGGTAAATTTTTTCCTATTTTTGCTAGATTTGTATATTATAATCTTCTAATTGCTTGTTAAGTTCTTGCTTTTTCTACTCAAATTCTTGATATAACTGACTATCAAACCTTGACTTTTTTTCCTAGAGTTCCTAAAAAACCTCTGATTTCTTATTCTAAAATTTTAATTCTAAGTCTTTATTATTTTTATTATAAGAAATATAAAAACACGTACCAGCTGCAACTAGAACTAGGAGAGCTGCGATTGCAAGAATCATTTGTCCGTCACCTCACGCTTTGGCTTTCTGCCGCAAGAATTTTTCTCGTCGCAATATCCAAGTTTTTGACATTTTGGAGCAAAAATTTTTTCTTCTTCAATTAAATATTTCCATTCGTCACTATAAATGCTTAGTGCAGATAAAATTTCATTCATTAAGTCCCTATATTCATGATATGCTCTACTGCACATTCTTTGCTCACTCATATTTATTAACTCTCTTAATCCTATTCTAACAACAACTTTTGTTGAATAATTTAATGGCAACAATCCACTAGAATCTTCCTTAGGAATATTTAATTTATTAAGTTTCTCTAATCCTTCTTTTATATTTTTTATAGTTTGATTATATATCTCTTTTGCTTCATCATTCGCTTCAACAGAAGGAGGAATTATATACTCAAAATCTTTATAGTCTATATATCTTGTTGATGCTTGAAGTCTAGTAACATCAATAATATGAGTATAAAATTCTCTAATTACCTTTGCACTCCATCCATCAAGTATTATATAAATTTGAGGATATTCTAATACCCTTCCATGACCAGATCTTAAACACTCTAATCCTCTTTTAAAATTTTTAGAATGGTCTGAGGTATCTGCACCCCAACAAACTCCACATAAGTTACCACTAAAAGTAAGTGGTTCATCGGTCGTTTCACTTAAAATTATTACTCGTCCTGATTGATTAAATCTTTTTGCTAATGACATAAAAATTCCTCCTTCAATACTTTCTTCCAATGATAACCAAAAGCACTTTTAGATTTACCTCTGAAATAATCATTTATTGCTGTGCTTCGAGTAGATTTCTTAAAAAATTCATTTGCTTCAGAAATACTTCCAAAGTATAAATTTAATTCAATACAATATATAGGCATGCCTAAAGCTTTCCTTATTCTTTTCTTTTGAGCTTCTCTTTCTCCTTCTTTCTCATATCTCTTTTTTAAGGATTCACTCATTTTCTATCTATATTCATCACTGGCAAATACTTTTTTCATACCTTCTTTTTGTTTTTTTATGTATTCTTCATTTGTCCAATACTCCTTAGAGCGTTTAGACTATTCTTTTCTAAACTGTTCCTATTCTTCTTCAGATAAAGTAAAAAAATAATTTTTTATATAATTACAATCCGTTGCTATATTATATCCATATCTTTCATCATAAGAACGATACTCTTTTATTAATTCTGCTTCTTTTTGATTTGCTTCTTCTCTATTTTTACATACCCCTATTATAATATGTTGAAAATTATCCCACCCGTATTTACGTATAGCGTTCCAAAATCGAGACTAATTTTTATTTTTAGGTTTATATTCAACCCCTTTATTTCTCCATCGTCTTTCAGGATTATTTGTCTATCCTATATAAACTTTGTTATTAATTAAATTAATATGGATATATAAGAAAATTTGTTCATCCTGCCCCTCCATAGTTAAAATTCCTCCTTAGAATGTAGTTTCATTTTCAACAGTATTTTTATTCTTTTCAATCAATAGTCTTAACTCCATATCGTCAATAATTTGAGGAAGTTGAGTATTAAGTTCTATTGGTATAAAATCCCATTTGTCGATACTTATATTAAGTATTCTATTTTCATATAGACCTTCCATTTTTACAATACTACTCGGTGCCGCGATATAAGTGTTGTCTACAAATTGGAGTTGATAGATTTGTTGAGCATCTGCAGTAATTACAATTCTACTGATTTCATTGCCAATTTTACTATCTTGAAAATCACTTATACCCCATAGAGTTTTTATTTTATTATTATAGGGCTTTAGGGTAATATCATTGAGGAACTCTTGGAATTGAGTACTCATTAAATAGATAGTGCCGTTGAACTGAGTAAGTACATCTACTGTTTGTTCAAGTGTTCCATGGGAAATGTCACCCATTAAAATTATAATATCATTATCATCTTGAACAAACTGATTAACCCTCTTTATAATATATTTATTGTACCCTTCTAAACTTAAACCAAGAGGTAAAGATTGGGTACGATCATAGAGTCTTAAGTCCCCTATTAAATATGTATTCCACATAAGCATACTACCTCCTTTTTAATTCTATTTATATTATACTCCTATTTTTTAAAAAAGTCAAATAAATAATAAAAGAGGTAGAATATATCTACCTCTCTATAATGCGTTGATTTTCCTTATTTGACTTTCTTCCTTAATTCTGTTATTATTTTCGCTATTATTAAAACTATCATATTATCTTAGTCTAAAGTATCTTGCTACACTATCTTGATAACAGAATTGTAGATTATTTTCAAACCAGTAGTTCAATCCGCCCATGTTCGGGTTGTAATATCCAATGCCGCCATTAATTGGGTCTGGTTCGTTCCAAGCTTCCTTAATAATACGCATCGTATTATTCCAACCTGCACTTCCTGGAGCCATACCTGAACGATATGTTCCATAAAAATAATTAGAAATACAAGTATATTGTCCCTGCTGTGTTAAAATTCCATAGAGAGTTTTAGGGAATGGTGAGTTGGAATTATTCAACATATGTTTAACTCTATTAATTACTGTATGAGCAACGTGTTTTTGAATTGTTTCGTTGCAGTAGCCAGTTTCGGAACTAACAACAGTACAGAACATATCCCACTCCTGTTGTGTTGGAGTGTAATTAATTACGCTGATAAAATTACTCGGTGCCGCGGCTCTTGTGGTCGTGACAGGAGCTTCCGTTGTTGTCGTTGCAACAGGTTTAGTTGTTGCAACAAATTTGGTTGTTGTGAAATTATGAGTTGTAACCTTTTTTGTTGTAGTAGTTTGTGATGCAATAGTTGTAGTGGTTGTCATAGGATTAGCAGTGGTTGTGCTCGACACAGAGGAACGCGGCGAAAAGTAATCCTTTCTACTACTTGAATCATTACTTGTTACTTTCTCTTCTTTTACACTATCTGATGCCTTAAAACTTGACATACTCATTTCAACAGTAGTAGACTCTACTGTTACTGGAGTTGTAGTAGTTTCAGGTACTGAAGATGTATTATCTTCTATTTTATTCCCCTTACAACTACATAACAAAAACGTACTTAAAAGTACTACAACACCAACTTTAATAAAATTTTTCATTTCTTTTCCTCCTTAATTTGGCAATAGCCTCTTCAAAGAGAAAATCAACGCTTTCGGTACAGCGAAAAAATACCGATATAATTAAGTAAAGGTTTCTTGCGAAACCTCTACGAAATTAAAACTTAATTGTTTCTACCACAGTCTTGCTAAATATATCTCCTGCACAAGTTGAGTCTTTTCTTGTTCCCTTTTTCTTATGTCTCATAAATGTACACCAATAAAGAGCGTTCTCTGCTCTTGTTGCCGCAACATATGCAATTCTTCTTTCATCATAATTATACATTCTTGCACCGACAACAATAACATTTTTATTCTCTAACCCCTTTGCAGAATGGATTGTTAAGACTTTCACTTTATTGGTTTCTAGTAAATTAGCTAATTCCTCAATATCAAGGTCTCCTTTTTTAAAGGTTATATTAGGAATTTCTTTTTTATCGAGCATATCTTGAATCTGTCCAAGTTCTTCATTGGTACGAGTTAAGATAAACCAACTCCCCCAATTCTTACTCCATTCAAGTTCACTTAATGCGTCATCAATAGTCATATTCCTTTCCAGTATACCATTACGCTTTTTATATGTATCTGGACAAGGACTTAAAGCGGTATAACTCCAAAGTAAACTATTCGCAAAATTCTGAATATTCGGAGCACAACGATAGTTAAAGTTTAGATAATATTTTTTATAATTATCATCAAGTGCCATATTACGAATATACTTGTCAGAGCAACCTCGGAATTGATAAATTGCTTGACGGTCATCAGCAACAAAGAATATATTTTTAGTAGGGATTTTCTCAATGAATTGATAATCGAGTTCGCCTAAATCTTGCGCCTCGTCGATAAGTAAATGGTCAATTTGAGGATATTTGTTTCTAGAAATTAATATTGCTTTCTCTATTATTTTATCAAACTCTTTCATTTCAATATATCTAGTAGTATCAATTCCATTCTTTAAACAAATAAAATTTGCATAAGAGTGGAGAGTACCTATAAATGTTCCTTGTCTTACATCTTCAAGTCTTTTCTTCATTTCATCAGCCGCAGTATTTGTGAATGTTATTGCCACAATTTGCATAGGGTCTTGATTTTTATTTTCGATAAGATAACGTATGCGTTCGGTCAGAGCACGTGTTTTACCTGAACCAGCTGCGGCGAGACAGAGTATTTTATCTTCACTTGCTTCTACTGCTTTCTTTTGGTAAATGTCTAATTGCATTTTATTTTCATCTCCTTTACTCTTATATATTAATTATATCAAAAAATTAAAAAGAAGTCAAATAAATGACTTCTTTTTAGTTAATATTAAGAACGTTGTGGCGCTAAATTACCTGTATGAGTATATATATTACTAGGAGTAGGATCAACATTAAGTATTGTAGTCATACCATTTGAAGGATATTTAGAGAAATCAAATATTACTACATTTGGAGCACCTTCTTCATCCGTTTTTCCTACAAAATCTCCAGTTGACTATTTCAATTCATAATCATTATTAATTAAAGTTTCTACTAGTTGTTGAGTTTGTCCTCCAGTAATCGTACTAGTCCATTTTTTATTCCATAATAATTCTTCATTATTATCAATATTCGGTCTATAATCCTTCTTAATTCTACTTAAATTGCAGATAGCATATTCGCAATTTCCAGTATCATTTAAGTTAATTTTTACATATACCGTATGAACTACAGTGGTAAAACCATAAAATTTATACTAAGTATTATCTAAAAATTTTCCTTCATTTAAAGTAGTATCACTATCTGGTTTAGTAAATAAATCTACTGTACCACTACTAAAAGAACTTTTGTTTGCTATTATATTATTTAATTCACTTGCTAACTAAGCACAAACAAAATTTATATTACTACTACTATTTATAAATAAACTAGAACCGCTATATCCACGTTTACTAAAAGTATTACCTTTTGTAACTAAAGGCTTATAAGGAATAGTAAAAGTATTATTTTGATTATTCATATCTAAGTATTTTTCAATTGCGTGTTTTAAGCTATAACGTTCATAATTATCACTTGTTTTTTCAGGAATTTCTGCAGTCATATCAAAATTATTTAAACTTGAAAATTCCCAAGCATAAATTTTCTAATCTGTACTCTATATAGGCCAACCATATGCCCAAACTGGAGCAAGAGGACTAGTATGTTTAGGTACATTATTATTATAATAATATGACTGAGTCTTGCTTGAGTCAAAATTTATATAATTTGCATATTCAGTAGCATTAACTTGTTTAACTCCATTTTTGTACTCACTAGGAATATTGTTGCTAACATTTATAGTATTTTGTGTAGTAGGTTTTTTCTATTCTGATAGATAAGTATTTAAATGTGGTCCAAAGGTTATACCGATATTTGTAATTTTTATTATCATATCATTTTCATCATTTGTATTTGCATAGTATTGTGCATTTGTATAAATTTTATGCCATCTACCGTAACTTTCGTCACCTACTACTAGCTAATTCTATTCTTCGTCTTTTTTAACTGAGAATTTACCTCTCCAAAATACACTTGAATCCTATAAAGCATTTTCAAATAAATCATATCCAAACTTATAACAACGATTTTCATTAGAGTTCCAAGGGATACAAAGTATTGCACCATAAATGTACTCTTCAAGAGAAGTCGAGAAACGAGGTGTTGTATCTGAATCAGGACTGCTTGGTGTTGCAGGAATTGAACCATTATCTACAACTATCATTTCTAAAGGAGAATCTTTATAATTACTCCATGTACTATCATTAAAATAGCTAGGATTTCTATCTCTTCTTGGAGTGGACATATTTATAAATTTTCCAGTCTTTTCACCCATACTACTCAAACAATATTCATCAGAAGTTCCAGTATTGCTACTAGTTTTAGTTAAATATCCATCATACTCATAAACTAGATAGCTATCTGTACCATCCTAGTAAATATTTTTTCTTACCTACAACTCTGGAGTATCTTCTTCATTATAATGTACAGTTAAAACATTTTTTAACTCTGGGGTTATACCTTTAATACTACCATTACCTATTTTTTGTAATAACATAGGATGTCTAAAGAGATATAATTTTATTTTTTTATTATCAAAATCAACATTTCTTCTTAATTCCTACATTTTTAATCTTAAAGCCTCTTCATCTTCTCCATACTAAGTTAATATCTCCTTATCGCTATCCTTAGATGATATATAAGATGTGGTCTATGTATCATAGAATAAATCATAAAATTCTAGTGGACTATTATTAATACGTGTATTAGGTAGCCATTTATGTAAATTATCGCTTAATTGCTTATTTCTAAGCTAAGCTATTTTATTCTTATTATTTCTCATATATTCTATCTAATACATACTTGGAACTACAGGTCTTAAACTATATTTTATAATATCTAGGTCATAATTAGTAATTTTAGTCATAATAGATCTATCACTACTTAATTCACCTAAATAGAAACCATTAACATTATGAAATGGAGTTATACCACTAGTAATTATTGGTTTTGTATGAGTAATATTTCGACTCCAAACATATTTTCCATTCTATTTAGTAATTGAATAAGTTTCTTTATAAATATTATTTTCATTATGAACAGCTAATAAAGCTTTTCCTATAGCATCTTCGATAATAATAGTAATATTATCTTCACTATTAAAAGTAGGGATAGATCTTAATGCAGTTACATAAGCTTTAGCATGCTCAGAATCAGATTGCTATTCTGTTGGAAATCCATAACACCAATAAAACTATAAGTCATTCTAATCTTCATTTAAGTGGAAAAGCCATTTTTCTTTATCAATAGTAATTTCACTTATAATTGGAGTAGTTTTTAAAGTATTATTTTTATAAGTATAAAACCAATAAAATTGTTCTGTACTACTTGATTTAGTATATTTATATATTCCTAAATAAACTTCTCTTCTATAATAA
>JAJMZN010018670.1:0-31424 GCA_023807165.1 Diplodinium dentatum
GTTTGGCACAGGGCGGTGTATTAAAAAAAGGTCAAGTCGGTTATTTGGAGGGTGACGGAGATGAGGCTGTCGTGCCTTTATCCCAAAATACACAATGGATTGATAGAGTTGCAGACAAAATCAGTGAGAAATCGGGTAACAGTGCAACATACATTTTTAATTTTAACATTGATAATGTCAGCGGAAATCGAGAGGACATGGAAGATAATGCAGATTTGTTAATGCAAATCTTTACCGAAAAGATGTCACGGAGAGGAGTTGTGTTTGCGTGAGTACAATAAATTGGCTTGTATTCAAAAGTTTCGACAGCCGTGACCACAACGTCCTCGTCAGAAAAAAGAATACTTTTGACCGTTCAGGGCGTGACCTGTCTTTTATCTCAGTGCCTGGGCGTGACGGCGATATTGTCATTGATAATAAAAAACATAAAAATAAAAAAATCGAGTATGAATTGTCGCTTTTTGCTACACAGTTCAGCGAGATTTCTGAAAACGAGAATTTTTTTTACTCGCTTGAAGATATGAAACGTGTGCTTGTCGAGGACGGCAAATATTACAATCTCTATGATAGTTATACACCCGAATACTATCGTAAAGCGTGTCTGATAGAGGGACTTGAAGTCGATAATGGCGAGCATTGGTCGGTCGGGCAATTCTCGTTGACCTTTAACTGCAAGCCGTTTTTATACCGCATTGATGGAGACGAAAAGCAGACCATAACGACACAAAATACTGTTTTATATAACCCCGAAATGTACGACAGTTTGCCGTACATCAAGATTTACGGTAACGGCGATATATACCTTCACATAGGAGGGGGACAGTACAATTTCTTGAATGTCACTGACTTTGTTGAATGTGACAGTGATAGCATGAATGTTTATAAGCAAATGACAAATAAAAATAACGATTATCAAGCAAACTCATTTCCTGTTTTGTCACCTGGAAGAAATACTATATCATGGTACGGCAATGTGTCTAAAATTGAGATAACGCCGAGATGGAGGACAAGATGATACCGATTTTATACAATAGCACGGAGACGGATTTTACAAGAAACGGTATAGGGTGGTTGAAAGACTGCACAAAATGCACATCAACAGAGGAATTAAACGGCATTTTTGAATGTGAGTTCAGCTATCCGATAACGGGCAATTTTTACAAAGAAATCGTTCCCGACAGGATAATCAAAGTAAAACCGAATGAAACTGCTACACCACAGTTATTTAAGATATACCGCATATCAAAACCGATAAACGGAATTGTCAAGATTTACTGTCAGCACATCTCTTACGATTTGAACGGAAACACCGTTACACCGTTCACACTCTCAACGACAAATGCCACAACGGTACTGAACGCTATACTTGACCACTGTTATTATGCACACCGATTTACAGCCGTTAGCTATTCAAACACCCGAAGCAAGTTTGATTTAAAAATCCCCGTATCAGCCCGAAAGTGTTTGGGCGGTATGGAGGGTAGTGTCCTTGACAACTTTAAGGGTGAGTTTGAGTTTGATAATTTTACTATCAAGCACTACAACAGCAGAGGGCAAGACAACGGTGTTACTATCCAATACGGTAAAAACCTCACGGATATAACGGCAGATACAAGTATAGCTGATGTGTATACAAGTGTGTATCCTTACGCAACAGATGAAGACGGCGATTATTACGAACTACCCGAAAAAGTTATCGAATTACCGTCAAGGGCAAATTATGGAGAGCCGAGAACATTACCGCTTGACCTGTCAGATAAATTCGACAGTGAAACACGCATAACAAGCGAACTTTTAAGACAATATGCCAATGCTTACATAAACAATAACGACATTGACCAAATCAAACAAAACATCAAAATATCGTTTGTGCAGTTGTGGCAGTCGAAAGAGTACGAAACAATATCATTGCTTGAACGTGTGAAGTTAGGCGATATTGTCACAGTGAAATATCCTGCATTAGGCGTGTCGGTCAAGGCAAAAGTCATAAAAACGACTTATGACGTATTGAACGAAAAATACACCGAAATTGAGTTAGGGCAAGCGAAAAGTAATTTTGCGAATACGCTGAACAAAGTGAACTCAGGATTTAAAGTCATGTCAGACTTTATCCGAAATCAGCCGTCACTGACAGAAAAAGCTATCGCACACGCAACCGAAAGAATAACGGGCGGTTTGGGCGGTTATGTAGTCATAAATCAGAATGACGAAACGGGTTATCCCGAAGAAATACTGATAATGGACAAGCCCGACAAAGCGACAGCGGTAAATGTGTGGAGATTTAACAAGGGTGGTTTAGGACATAGCCACAACGGATATAACGGGTCTTTTGATGATGTTGCATTGACAGATGACGGGCGTATAAACGCAAGCATGATAACCGCAGGCGTGCTAAATGCAGATTTGATAAAAGCAGGTACTATCCAAGATGTTAATGGTAATATGTCTATCAATATGCTAAACGGCAAGATCAGGACACAAATCGACACGAACGTGATGGAGATTTGGACGGGTGGCGTGACCATAAAAAATAGGCAAAGTAAAGTGCTTACATCAATGTTTGTGTCAGCCAACGACACAGGCGTTTTGACAGCCAATACAATTTTAGTCGGCGAGCGCGGTAGCGAAAAAACAACGATAAGCGTTAATAGCAGTAATAAGGGTTATGTGTTAACTGATATTGTTTCGGTTGGCGAGGTGTATACCGATAAAGTATCCATCGGGAATATTGACATAACCAAAAACGCAAATAACAGATTGGCAATAGATACGCCAGTTGTCGGTAATTTTTCTGTCGAGGACGGCAACGGGAATGAGATAGGGAGCTTTTACGCTGCTACAAACAATCGGTCGTATTTGAGGGTAAACGACGCTTATATCGGAGAACACAACAATCCAAAAATACATATGTATATAGACGGCAACAGTCGTGGGATTGTTTCGGCTGATGGCTTCTTTGTTGATGAAATAATCCTTGACGGCATAACGATTTCCAAAGAGCCGTACAGTGGGAAATTACAAGCAAGTCAGCCTTTCGGGGGTAATTTTTCGGTGCTTGCAGGCGGCGGGGTTGAAGTCGGAAGTTTCTTTCTGAGTTCGACTGGGAAATCCGTCTTGAACACCAATGTGTTGCAAGTGGACGGCTATCAATATACAAGTCAGCCTATCACAATAAACGGCACGACATACTACGTGCTTGCAAGGGTGTAAAAGGAGTAATAAAAAATGGAATTGACAAAAAAGGATATACACAATATTTTGATTTTCCTCAACCGTTCAACAATGAATGGTGAAGAAGTTCCGACATATGTTGAGGTTTACAGAAAATTGCAGGAAATGTTGAAAGAGCCTGAAAAGGTGGAGTAAATTATGATAATAGACAAACAGCAAGATATAATTCAGGTATCGCAGGGCAGAACCAAATATATAACCGTTGTTTGCAAGAACAAATATACGGGGCAAACATACATTTTACAAGAGGGTGATGTTATCCGTTTTGGAGTTAGACCGCAATTTGATAATAAGTATGTTATTTTAAAAACGCTTAATTCCACAAATGAAGTAAACGGAAAATATCCGTTATGCTTAACTCCAGAAGATACAAACATTCCTGCAAGGCGGTATTTTTATGATTGCAGTGTTGAACTTGCGAACGGTTCTTGTTTTGATATTGTCAAAGCACAATATTTTATAGTGACTAACTCAGTCACATTCAAAGGAGATGAGTAAGAAATGCCGAATGATGATGTTGAAATTGTGGGTTATATTGAGCTTGGAAACAGTGAAGAAGCCGCATACGCTGAACTCAGTGAAAGAGTTAATGAACTTGAAAGCAATGCCGTTATGCTTAATGGTGAGTTTGATGATGACGCTGGTTGGTGGAAACAGGTACAGAATGGACATGACGGAGATTTAGGCGATAAAAGGGGTGATTCTGTTATTGTCCACAAAAGAAGCCTTGTTGAAAACTTCAAAAATCTTGATGTATCACCTGCAATAGTGACACAGACATTTGTTTCATATAGCCATGACGGCGGTGAAAATTTTACAAGAATGGCGAGTGCATATCACGAAATGATTGCAGAGGGTACTGTAAAGGTTACGCAGGAAGAAGCAACACCGAATTTTACACCTATTGGAACATCAATTTATAACAAGTTCAAGGGCAATTGTGGAGTAAACGGCATTATTGCAAGAATTGATGATGTGCATTATTTCGACCACGAACTTGAAATATCTCCAAATGACACAGAGGGTACAACGGGTATAGGTACAAGTAAATCGTGTGGAATAGGGGCGATTGTGCAAAGGCGTTCCGATTATGCACAGGGCAGACACCGTGCCAGTTATTCTATCGGCGGTGAATTTGTAGTATATAATTTAGCCGAAGAAGATGGTGTTGAGGGTACTCAAGGCTATTACGGAAATAAAGAAATGTTTTCGTATAAAACATGGACAAATTGCTTGCATTTAGTAGGCGGTGCGAGAAGACCTGTTACAGCAGGCATTTTAATCAATGGTAAAAGTTCTCTTGATGTGTCGGTTGACGCTGACGGAATGCCTGTCAAAGACGGTGCAGACAAAGTTTTGAAAGATGTAAACGGCAATGACAGAGTTGAAGCAGGAAAGGCTTATGTGCGGAATGGTATGTACAGCGGTATTTATATCGGTGCAAGTGCTATGAGGATAAGAAGTGTGCCGTTGCGTAATGCAAACGGTGATTTAGTTGACAAAAATGGAAATACTGTAACAACTCCTGTTATGACCACAGGAAACAGCCACGAAACAGCAGCAATAAATACATCGAATTGGACTGAAGACGGTTCTCACGGTTTTACATTCTTGAAAGCTGGATATGCCCCAAGAATTTTGACAAGCCGTGGTTCAGCTTTATTTGAAAGCCCTGGAGCGAAGTTTTTAAATCCAGACGGCAGTATGCCTTTTGCTATATCCTGTGTTAATGAATATACTTACAAAGATGAACAGCAAGTTGAACATACTGCTCATGGTGTGCCGTATCTTGATTTTAAAATAGGCTCTGCAAGCGACTTTTACGAGAATGACATTCCGAAAGAAAGACCTACCGACACAACACGTTCAAGAATTGGCTATGTTTCAACGTCAAATTCAATGAATGTTTCCTCTGACGGCGGTATAAAATTCAATGTCAACAGAAATTTTTCAAGTGCAAGTACAACAGGAAAAATCTATACAATGACTTCAACGGATTTTTCGCCGACTACGCCGCTTAAACTCGGAAACATAGACAGCAAATGGGAAACTGTTTATTCTAAAATGGGTGCGGTTAATGCAGGTGACAGCACCGAAATAAAAGCAAATCCTGTTGTTATTGAAAATGGGGACAGCACAGACGAAAAGACAAAGATATTGACGGCATGGGGAAATATCAGATATAAAATTTTTGAATTTTCAGGAACGTCAACTATAAAGCATTTCGGTCTTGTTGCACAGGATATTATAACCGCATTTTCGGAACAGGGGCTTAACGCTGTAAATTATGGCATTGTGGAAGCGAAAACAGAAAACAATGTAACAACTTACAGCATAAGATATAATGAATGTTTGGCTTTGGAATGTGCATATCTCAGAAGTAAGATTGGAGCGTGATACTATGATAAACATTTTAGGAATCAATTTTTCTGAAAATAATTATCCTGATGTCGGCAGTATGGCTATTGACAAAGACGGAAGTGTAATTTTACTTTCTCAGGATATTTCAAAATTGAACGGTATTTTAACACGTTCAACCATAGTCGGAACATATGGAGCGGAATTCCCGTATCAGTCGGGTGACGTGGCTGTTGTACCTGACGCAACAAGAATTTTTATGTACGAATCTTCGAGTGACACATGGTATGAATTGGGGTGATGAAAATGACTGACAAACTTATATATCTGCTTTTGGCACAAAATTCTCAGACAAGCTCAGACATTGAAACTCAGACTTTGCCGTTCACGTTTAAATCCAACGGCAGACGCTTGAAAAATTACCGCATTTACGGCAACACAGGCGGTGTCGGCGACTTGGACGGCACTACAAACAAATATATTATTCCCGTGACAATCAACGGTACAGCAACGAATATTTCTCTTGATTCCGCTCTTGGACTTGATGATTATATTGATTTTCGTGAACAAAAGAGATTTAATTCCGACAACACTTCTGTTGCTGTTGCACTTCCTGCAATATCCACTGAAAACGGCATAAATATTTTGGATATTGATACCGCTGTAACACCGCTGAAAATCGGCATTCAGGGTGACATTGATACATCAAAATTATTTTATATCAATGTTGACGGCACAGAATACGCAGGAAGAATAAAGGTTATCAACGGTAAACCTGTTTACGAATATTACACATAAAGAGAGGTAAAACATATGATACATCAATTTGGATTTGTTTCAGAGGAAACATTTGCAGAAAAAATGGATACACAAAACAGATTTCTTGCGGCACTGGTTACGGCTCAGGGTGGTGCTTTAAAGCCGACATCATGGGCTGAAATACAGGCTCTCGTGCGTGCAGGATTGCACAAAAATGTATTTTCAATCGGTGACCAACTTGTTTGCTCAAAAGGTGAAGAAACTTTAACTTGGGATATTATTGGTTTAGACCATGATGTTCCTACTGATAGTCAGTTTACACACTCTATGACATTGCAGTTACATGATTGTCTGTCATCAAATATGATGGTTGATAATCAGGAAGCCCTCTATTACGCTGAGAATGGTCTTACAGCAGGTACTTATAATTTTACTATTCAAAATTATGATACAACCTATGGTGGTGGAAAAACTTATCAGTTTACGCTTGAAAATGATGTTCCTGCAGGCGGTCAGCTTACTTTTGGGTGGAGCAACAATACTCAGGCGGCTGATGCAAAAATTACTTCTTATGCAAGCTCTGCCTCAACAACAGTTATTGAACAGGTCGGAGTTACAGAGGGTAGTGGTGGTATAGGTCTTGGTACTACAGATGGTAACAGCACTAACGTCAATCATATCCACAGAGCAAGATATGGCTCAAACAATTACAAGGAAAGTGCAATCAGACAGTTCCTTAATAGTAGTGCTGTTGCAGGTAGTGTATGGACTCCACAGACAAAGTATGACAGACCTCCTTCATGGAACTCAAACACAGCAGGATTTATGAAGGGCATTGACAGTGACTTTCTCGCTGTTCTTGGTGCTTCACCTAAAGTGGTAGCTCTGAATACTGTTACTGATGGTGGTGGTTCTGTTACTATCAATAATGATAAATTCTTCTTACTTTCTCGTTCCGAAGTGTATGGTGGTAAAGAGAATAACATCAACGAAGGTGAACCCTATCCTTATTACAGCAATTATTCTGACCTGTCTGCGGCAGATGTAAGTGATGATAGTAACCGTATTAAATACAGAAGTGGTACTGCTCAGGTATGGTGGCTTCGCTCTCCCTACTCTGCCAATGGTAACTATGTTCGTATTGTTGGTGCGAGTGGTTATATCGGCGGCTATAATGCGAACTACAGCAACGGAGTTGCTCCCGCTTGTAATATAATATAATTTAAAGGAGGTTTTCAAAATGTTTAAGTTCAAAGACGTAAAAACACAGCTCATGGAAGAGAAAAAGAAAAATGCCGCATTGCAGGCAGAACTTGACAAGACCAATGCCAATGTCGATTATATCGCCATGATGACGGACATTGAACTTGAAGAAACGGAGGAAACAGAAAATGTCGAGTAAATTTCAGAAAGTAAAACATTACTATGATAACGGTTTGTGGGATATTAGCCGTGTCCGTAATGCCGTTGTAAAAAGCTGGATAACGAAATCTGAATTCGAGGAGATAACGGGTGAAAGTTATGCAGAATAAAGAACTTCAAGTTTTCGTATCAGCTGCCTTTGCAGGACTTTTGTATTACTTGGGGATTGTTTCAATCCCCATTATAATGCTGATTTGTGCAATGATAATCGACTACATCACGGGAATGTCGGCGGCTTGGTATAATTCCGAACTTTCAAGCAAAAAAGGCATCAGGGGCATTGTCAAAAAAGTAAGTTATCTTGCACTTGTCGTTGTCGCTATGATAATCGACTGGCTTATCTCTCAGGGATTACAGCAAATCAATGTCGATTTCCATTACAGCGTATTTTTTGCGGTTCTTGTTGCCGTTTGGCTGATAATTAACGAGCTGATAAGCACTCTCGAAAATCTTTCAAGAATTGGTGTTCCGATACCAAATTTCCTGAAAAAAATTATAAACCGACTTAAATCGACAGTAGATGAAAGTGAGGAGAATAAAAAATGACCGATAAAGAAAAATTTCTTGACAAAGCGTGGACATATCTCTCATGTAACGGAGATTACGTCTGCAATACAAAATTGCATTTGGGATATATCACACATTGGTGTGCTTATGCCGTGAGTGCGATAATGCAAGACTGCGGATTTATCGGAACTTACATAAAAAAAGTCGAGGGCGGTGCAGGCTCTATTCCCCGTAAAAGTGACGGCAAATTTGGAAAATGGTTCAAGAAATCCGTTAATATGCCGCCCGAACGTGGGGATTTGTTTTTCCTCAGATATGCTGACTATCCCAAAGAGGACAAATATTTTTGTGACCATGTAGGCATTGTCGAGGAAGTCAACGGAAATGTCATTACAACTCTTGAAGGAAATGTTGACGGCATAAACGGTAAGTGGGCGGAAACGTCTGTTTTCAAGAGGAAAACAAGGTATTTGAATGACAGTACCGTATATGCCTTTTACCGCCCATATTGGAAAAGCGAGAGTAAGTCAACAACCACTTCGACTGCGACCAAAAAGGAAATTGAAATCTATCAAATAAACTCGTCAAATATTGTGGACTATCCTGTTATCGTGACAGCAAGTGACGGTTTGAATATCAGGCAGGGTGCAAGCACAAATTACAGTAAACTCGGCATGATACCTTACGGAGCAGTCGTAAAAGTCACTCGTTACACTTCGGGCGGTGCTTATAAATGGGGACTTGTTGAGTATAACGGTGTGAAAGGTTGGATTGCACTCAATTTTACAAAAAAGACAAGCATTGAACAGCTTGCAAGAGATGTTATCAAAGGCAAATACGGAAACGGTGCAGAGCGTAAAGAGATACTGGGGACATTGTATGACGAAGTACAGGCAAAAGTAAATGAGATATTGTCTTGATGTGGGGGTTTAATATGGAATACAATCCCAAAAAAGATGTTTCAACACTTTCAACATCAGTTGTTGAAAACTATGTTGAAAATGTTAAAAGTGTTGAAAATTCAAAAAGCAATGTTGAAAACTCAATAATAAAAATTCCGTTCATAGTGCATGAAGCAGAAGTTTCAAGATTTGAAAGACACATCAAAAGATTGTGGATTGCCTTGATTATTGCGATTTCCCTTATTTTTGCAAGTAATGCGGTTTGGTTATCGTTTATAAGCCAATACAATTTTGAAAATTATGACCTGTCCACAGATGGCGGAGGGAACGCAAATTACATTGGGAATGACGGTGATATATACAATGGCACGGGTGAGAGTACGGAAAATGACTAAAAAGAACGGTAAAGCAAAAGGAAAAGCAACGAGGAAACATAAATGAAAATTGATGATGTTTCAAACAGCGAACTTTCCACATTGATTGACGAATGGGTAAAAGGTGAACGTAATAGAGCAATTTTAAAACGTAGGCTTATTGATTGTATCTGTTATGAACCGCTTGCAGAGGAGTTCAATTTATCATCAAAGCAAATTAAAAATATCATTTACAAACAACAAACAATTCTTTTTAAGCACATTTAATTCCCGAAAATTACATGAAAACAGACTATTAATTTTATTGTTAATGGTCTGTTTTTTATTTACAATAAAATTAAGAAATGAGGGATTTTAATGTTTAACAACCCGTATTATAATGCTTACAACCCGTATATGCAGTACGGACAACAGCAACAGACATACAACAATCTTTTACAACAACCACAACAGGCGAATGTACTTCCACAGCAACAAATTATTCAGGTAAACGGAAAAGCAAGTGTAGATACAATACAATTAGCACCAAACAGTAGCATTTTGGTTATGGACACATCTGCCCCGATTGTGTGGTTATGTACATCAGACGGAGTTGGAAAAGTCACAGCAAAGGCTTACGACATAATCGAGCATAAGGACACACCGCCTATTGATACGGCAAATTTAGAACAGCGTATAACAGCAGTCGAAAATTTTATCAATAAATTGATGGAAGGTGCAAATAATGAATCCAATGTTAGCAATGTTAAATCAAAACAGAATGGCTCAAAATCTGCAACCAATTAAAAATATGATGAATATGCTCAGAGGTGCAGGAAATCCCAGTATGATGTTACAGCAGATGACGGCACAAAACCCACAAATGCAACAGGTTATGAATTATGTCAATGAAAATGGTGGTAATGCAAAACAGGCTTTTTACAAATTGGCACAGGAAAAGGGCGTAAACCCTGACGAGATTTTGAATATGTTGAAGTAATATAAAACGTCAGTGTACAGGGCGGTTTATAAATAAATCCAAAGGAGATAAAAACTTATGGCAATGGAAAATGGCTCACTTTCCGCTTCCGATGTTGCTCTTTTGAGTGGTAACAACGGTTTTGGCGGATTTGGCAATGACGGCGGTATTTGGCTTTTTGCACTCCTGTTTCTGTTTATGGCAGGCGGTAATGGTTTTGGTTTTGGCGGCGGTAACGGTAACAGCAACGCTATACAGAACGATATAAACAGGGGATTCGACAATCAGAATTTGCAGGCACAAACAAGAGATATTCTTTCCGCTGTAACAAGCGGAACAGCTCAGACTATCGCAGCAAGCACAGCAAATGCTACAAATGCAATTAACGCCATTAAAGACGGTAATGCAAATCTTATCCGTGAATTTGGTACTGTTGAAACAGCACTTACAGCACTTTCAGGCAAACAGCAGGAATGTTGCTGCAATATCCAGAATCTTATCCAGGCAACGGCAGCTGAAACAAATGCACAGATTGCAAGAAATAATTATGACGCTGCTATGCGTGACGCAGCTACAAATGCAAACATTACGGCTCAGGTGCAGAGCGTGAAAGACATGATTGCACAGAATAAGATTGAAACATTGCAGGCACAGGTGTCACAGTTGCAGTTGCAGGCAGCAACATCAAATGTACTCAGATACCCGAATGCATGGACATATAACGGCGGTTTCTTCCCTCCCATGCAGTGCGGTTGTGGTTGCGGTTGCAATGCATAATCTTTTAAACTGGTCGAAATCGACCAGTTTAAAACAAAAACAGTTGCTCTATTTTCGGAAACTGTTTGCAGAAATTCAAAAAAGTTTGCAGAATTTACTGAGCGTATTCAGTACGCCTATTATTTAAAAATCAAGGGCGGCAACAGTCGCCCTTTTTTGATTATGAAAGGAAGATAAAAAATGATTCAGGCATATTCACAAAACATATCGGTCAATGCTATGCAGGCAATACCTTTTAATTCCGTATCGCTTGAAAAGGGTTGTACAGCAACGCAGACAGGAAACACTACTTTCGCATTGAATAAGTGCGGTGTGTATGAAGTATCGTGCGGAGTTTCAGCCGCTGCAACGGAAACAATACAGCTGTATAAAGACGGTGTTGCAGTTCAGGAAGCACGCAGGACAGGCACTTCACCTAACTTCGTGACATTGGTACAGGTAAACCACAATAATTGCCCTTGCAATGCGTGTGACAGCCCCGTAACATTGCAGGTAATGTCGGTAACTGCTGCAACGCTTGCAGACGCTTCTATTGTAATCACAAAATTGGTATGATAGGCAGCGGAATGAACGGTGAATTGACGGCACTGGATATCTTAAATGTTTTGAGTTTCATTATCGGATTGAAAAACCTTGATTTGAATATAGACCAAAACGATATGGACAATCAGACACGAGAAATTGATAAAAGAGCAAGCGAGCTTGTCAATTCAGCTATTGCCGAAATTCACCAACATCTTGAAAAGCAAGACCAGAAAATAAATAAAATTTTGGAGGCGTTACAAGTTGAAAATCATCAAGAAACTGTCAAAAATGATTGAGTGTGAAATTGATGACGCTAAAAAATACGTCAAGTGTGCGTTGAAATATAAGGAAGAAAATCCCGAACTGTCAAGATTGTTTTACAGCTTATCGACAGAGGAAATGGGACACATGAACAGACTGCATGAAGCGGTTGTGGAAATTATCGAAAAATATCGTAAAGAGCATGGAGAACCACCCGAAGCAATGTTAGCGGTATATGACTATCTGCACGAAAAACAAATTGAAAACGCTGCCGAAGTCAAGATATTACAAGGTATGTATAAGGAATGAATATCGAAGAAATCAGAAAAGAAATTGCGGAGCTTGAAAGAGCCGACACAAACTACCCGAATGTACAGCGGTTATCATGGTTATATACAGTATATGACCACATGGCAGACGATAAAGCACCGATTATCGCAAACAAGGTACAGAACATTATGCCCACATATCAAGGCGAGTTCGGAGAAGTTGTCAGCGGTGTGAGCATTGACGGTTTAATGAATGTTCTTAATGAACACATGGAAGTTATCAAGCTATTATACCCAAAGGAATATCAAGCTGTATTACAGAGAATAAGAGAAATCCCCTGATTGTTCAGGGGATTTTTTTTATTTGGAATGACGCATTTTTGAAAAATGGTGCATTTTGACCGTTTTTCAAAAAGTATTTTCTATTTTTATTTTTTATATAGGACTTTTTTATATTACCCTTAAATCCGTCATATTTTTATAAATGCGTCACTCTCCTATATACTATATATATACTTTATATATTATTTATTTATTTTTTTATAAAAAAATATAAATAATATATAAAATATAATATATATAGAGAGATAAAAGAAAAATAAAAAAATATTTAAAAATTTTTAAAAAGGTATTGACAAATTAAAAAAAATATAGTATTATATATTCAGAAATTAAATCCAAGAGAAAAGAGGTTATCACAATGAAAAACACAATGACAAAAGGCGAAATCAGACACGAGCTTGCTAAGGCAAAAAAAGAACTCAAAGACGCTTGGATTTGTGGAGAGGGTTATGAGTACGACCAAAATTTCATAGTTTGCTACAAAGATGGTACAGTTCTTGAAACAAGAGAAGCAAACGAAAGACTTCCGCAGATAGGAATAATCGGAATACAGTTTTTTGGAACAGACGCACATTATACAGTCGGATACGAAATGTATAACGGCGAAAAAGTATTGATTGAAGACGAAAGCGAAGACGCTTGTTATAGAGTTGAATATTTACCGCTGACAAGCACCGAAGCAACAGCCGAAACAGTTGAGGAAACTATAGTTACAGTAAATCAAACGGAGGTTATCACAATGAAAGAATTTAAGTTTTGCGGAGAAATGACAGAATACGTTGAAATACCTGTAACGGTATTTGAAACACAGAAAGAATTGTTAGAACAAATTTCAGGGGTTATTCGTGATGCAAAAGATTTAGGCATGAGCGAAGAAGAATCAATGTATATCATATACAAAGACGGAAGCAAATATTTCATATACGATGAAGAAATCGGCAAATTCAAGAGATACGGTATCAAAGCTGCTGTATATGAACATGTTAATGGATATGAAGTATACGGCGATTTCGCTGTAACAGATAACGGCGATATAAGCATAGAGGAAAGCGACATAGAAGAATACGGCGTATATAACGGACAGTATGACGTTAAAGAAGAACCCGAAGCAGCCGAAACAGTTGAGAGTGTGGAAGAAACAACAGTTTCCGAAACAGAAACAGTTGAGGAAACAGCAGAGCAGGAAACAGAACTCAATGCGGAAGTTGCAGAGGTTGAAGCAGAGCAGACAGCAGAGCTTGAAACATTCAGCTATGAATTTAATGAAATCCACAAAATCACGATATCGAAAAGAAATAATGTGTATGTGGAAGAATTTTTTTGAAAAAATGGGCGGAAGTTATGTAAAACTCGGTGAAGAAGCATGGGGCTGTATCGAGGACATTGAAGAATATTACGGCATAAAGATAAACAGAAATGTTCAGACAGATACAGAGGAATCTGAATCTGAATCAGAGTCAGAACCGACAGACGACAGTAACACCGTTGAAACGTATCAAGGCAATATCAAAGTGCTGATTGTGGCAGACATTGCAAACGCATTTGAAATGATAACACATACAGGATATTTTGATACATCTTGATAAAGGAGTGACACGGTGCAGAAAAACAAGAAGAAGAAACAAGCAACAATCTTGACGGCATTTATAAAGATGTCGGAAAAGAGCAAACAGCCTGAAAAGGCAGAAAAGGAGAATGATAAATGCAAAAAGAAATGACATTACCCGAAAGAATGGTATATTTCAGAGCCATTCATAACATCACGCAGGAAGATTTCGGAAAATTGTGCGGTCTGGCAGGTGTGACAATCTGCAATATCGAAAACGGCAGTAATCCGAGCAAGAGAGCAAGAATCAGAATTGAGATGGTGCTGAAAGCAGGTGAAACAAATGAAGTTGTCAATCAGCAGGATAAAAACATTCAAGTCATGCAGGAGAATGTTTCAGTTGAAGTATGTGGAGAATCTGGAACCGATACAGAAAGCGGAAGCATTGGAAACGGGCAGTAATTATCATAGCTTGCTTGAAGAACTCAACAAGACAGGCAATTTTGAAAGTGATTACTCCAAAGAGTCGGCAATGGTGACAGCATACAAGAAATACATCTATCCGCATTTCAAGGTTACGGAAGCCGAAAAATACGTTGAGTATGATTTGGGTGACGGTGATACGCTTATCGGATTTGTTGACGGTGTGACAGACAATGGGTACATTGTGGAACACAAAACCACAGGCATGGATATCACGGAGCAGTACGAATACAATTTGCTCTGGGACGAACAGATTTTAGCGTATATGCTTATGACAGGCATGAGAAAAGTGTGGTATACAGTATGCCGTAAGCCTACAATCAGAATCAAAAAGAATGAATCCGAGGAAGAATTTTTTGAAAGAATGGTTGCATGGTATGACGAGGATACGGACAGCAAAATAAGGCTTTTGGAAATCGAAAGAACAGACGAAGAAGTCGAGCAGTTCAGACAGGATTTGGAAGTCATAAAAGCAACCATTCAGGAAGCTGTACAGGATAAGAATTTCTACAAAAATACTTGTCATTGTAATATGTACGGCAGGAGATGTGAGTATTCAAGCATTTGTCTGAATTATCAGCCGAATGCAGAATATATTGATTTTTACAGAAAGGAAGAACAGGCATGACAAAGGTAAATATGTTAAAAATCGGATTGTTGATGAATAAGATTGCGTTGATAATCGACAGCGACACACGCAGCAGAATCAAGCCTTATCTTGACGAAATCGAAAACATCATACTTGATGACGCAGACAACGTAAAGGAGAATGAAAATGCAGTTGAAGAAAATTAACGCTGAGGAAATCAGGAAAAAGCCCTATACCGCACTTTTGTATTGCAAGCCCGGTGTCGGTAAAAGTACGCAGATAGGCTTGATAGCGGAAAAGAGCGAGGGAAACACACTGGTTTTAGATGTGGACAGGACAATCACACGCACATTGGCAAAGGGTGAAGTCGTAAAGGACGTATCAAAAATTCGTATTCTGGAAATTGATAATATCAATACTTTTAATTCATGGAGTACATCGTTGACCGAAATAACACCCGAGTTTCTGAAAGAGAATAACATCAAAACCGTTGCAGTTGATAATATCAGCGAGTTGGAAAGATGTATTCTCTCTGATTTGGGAAAGCAGGGCAAAAACAAAGGTGTTCCTGCAATGGCGGATTATCAGTATGCACAGTTCAAAATTGTAAATTCCTTGCGTTATATGAAATCATGGGGAGTCAATATTGTGTGGACGGCATGGGAAACGAATGAGGAATTTACCCACACGGACGGCACGAGATACACAAGAGTTATGCCGAAAATAGCAAGCAAGATAGTTGATAACATTTGCGGATTGTGCGATATCGTTGGTTGGATAACGGTCAACAAGGACGGAGAGCACGGCATACTGCTTGAAGCAACGCAGAATATTTACGCAAAGAATCAGGTTGATATGCGTAAAGGCTGCAAGGCAGACGAATTTATAACGGAGGGTTAAGACATGGAAAGACAGGTTAAATTTATCGTAAAAATCGGATATTCAAGCGTAAAAGAATTTGAGTTCAACACTATCGAAGAAGCTACATTTTTTGCAGTTACGGCAAAGAAAACCGCTGTATACAGTGAAAACGTAAGCATTGATGTTGAGTTCGCAGAAACAGCGAAAGCAAACAAAGAGGAGGAATAATTATGGCATGGGAATATAAGCGTGAGGAAAGCACATCTGAAAGAATGGTTATCCCTGAGGGAGAACACAGAATCCGTATCAAGTCAGCGGATAAGGCAGTCAGCAAGAGCGGAAACGATATGCTGAAATTGACATTTGAAGTATCAGGATATAACAGCCTTTTGTTTCACTACATTGTTTTCATGGCTGATAGACCTGAAATCACAAACAGAATGCTCACACAGTTTTTCGACAGCTTTAAGGACATTCCTGAGGGTGAATTTGACACAAGTAAGTGGATTGGAAAAGTCGGTGCTGCAAAAGTCAAGCATGAAGAATACAACGGTAACAAGTCAGCAAAAATCCATTATTTCATCAATGCGAATAAGCAGAGTTCACTTCCTGCATGGAAAGAGCCGACAAACAACACGAACACGACAGCGACAGCAAATACAACGAGTGTCGAGTTTGATGTGCCTATTCAGGATTTACCGTTTTAAATAATCAAGGGCGGGCAGGTGGGAACATTAAGAAAGGAGAGTGTGCAGAATGTCAGAGAGCGAAATGGTAAAGTTGTGTGTTGTGCTTGTGCCTATGGCGTGCGTAATGCTTGTGGCATTGATAGGCGGCATAATCGAGGTAATATCCGACTACAAACACAGAAACGACTGCAAGGGCGAGGATTGGCAAAAACTCCTTGCATACATGACAAAGGAAGATTGACATGATAATGACCGATACAAAGCAATGCAGGACGTGCATATATGGCGTGAAATGGGATTATTTCTGGACGTGTGGAAGATGTTTCGAGAGTGACGGAACGATTAACAAAGACCGCATACCGAACAGAACAGACAAACAGTGTTTTGACTTTGTGAAGAAAAGCAAGTGTGAATTTAGAAAGGGGTATAACAAATGATTCAGGATATAGGAAGTTACACATCGATAGGTGAAAGCGTATTATTTGGGGCAGATTATCAGCGTGTGTATAGTGTGCGTATTGACTTGATAACTCCCGAAAAAGCAAAAGAAATGCTTGAAAAGAACATCAACCGCAAACTCAATATGAATCGTGTGAATCAGTATGTTGATGACATGAAAAGCGACAGATGGAAGTTGAATGGTGTGCCGATTATAATTACAGACGATGGATACCTCAAAGACGGTCAGCATAGACTCAATGCTTTGATAAAAGCCGATATGTCAATTCCGTTTGTGGTTATACGTTACAGCAAGAACTTTGAAATCGAAGCTAATAATTACGACATAGGAATGACACGCAGCGTATCGGATTTGAGGATTTTGTCCGGAAAAGAAAGCGTGCCAACCAGAATAACATCAACAATGAGTTTTATTTTGACGTACAATAACAGTGGTGCAAAAATCCCTAAAAGCGTTTGTGCTGAAGAAGTAGATAAGAACATGGAATATTTGTCAATTATCAACGAAATGGGACATGGCAGTCACAAAAGCAATAACGCTGGTTATTGGGCGGCAATAGTGACGGCATACAAAAACGGGTATTCAAAACAAAAAATTCTTGAGTTCGGTAGAATCGTTCGCAGTGGGATAATGACCAAACCTGAACATTCGGGAATTATACTTTTAAGAAATTATCTGCTTTCTGAAAAAGCAATGGGTTACAAAGTTCGTGTGGACACATATTTAAAAACGCAAAAAGCATTAAAGCATTTTGAAGATGGTAATGCGATAGGAAAAATTTATGCCACAAAAGAAATTTATAAATGGGAGGACAACAACAATGAAAGAAATTAAGGTCAGATTGACATTTACAGAGGAAATTTTGGGAACGTCACCGAGTGACCCCGAAATCTACAAAAAGTACATAGCTTCCAAATCAGAGGACGCCACAAAAATCGAAGAAGAAGTGGCAACTATCGGTGTCGATGAGGTCGTGAACAATGCGAGGACGGTATTCTCAAAGAATAAAGACGGCGAGTTGATAATGTGGGACTACCAGATAAAAGGCTTTTTTAAGGACGCTATCGGAATGTTAAGGCAGGTAAAAGGCACAAAGGCAAGCAAACTCACGGCATATAAAAAGAAAGTTGACGGTCTTGTATTTGTTCAGCCAAGACAGATAGAGTTTGAAAATATTACGGATATAGGCGATTGTCAAAGACCATTGAGAGCAAGTACACCGCAGGGAGAGAGAGTTGCAATAGCTGTGTCAGACACAATCAATGCAGGTGCAACGCTTACATTCACAATTACTCTTCTCAATGAGGATTTAGAGGGTGCGGTAATGGAGTGTTTGGATTACGGCAAATTGAGAGGTCTCGGACAGTGGAGAAACAGCGGTAAGGGTACATTCACCTATGAAATTTTAAGCTAAGGCATTGTATGTCACCGATGAACACCGCAGGGCAAAGGCGAGGAGTGGCATTGAGCCGTAATGTCAAGCAATGACAGGTCATGAAAGGCAAAGGACTGACACAGCAATAAATAGCGGTGGCATGGCATGGCAGGGACAAGCAGAACGGAGATTTGAAAAGGCACGGAATAGTTATGCTTCATGCGTAGCAATGGCGAAGATTTGAATAGCAATGGTGAAGCGTTTCTTGGAAAGGTAAGGATTTGTGAGGGCGGAGAAAAGAATCGGTTCGCAAAGGAACAGTAAGGCAGTGAACAGCAAAGTGATGATTTGCTAAGGCGTAGTTCTGATGGGATTTGATTCGCAAAGGCAATGTTAGGACGAGCAAAAATTTGATTTGCAAAGGCTTTGACATGAAAGGCAATGGCAGAGCGTCGAACAGCAACGCCAAGGCGTAGAAAAGCAGTGTGAAGAATGGATAAGACAGGCTAGGGCATAGAAAAGAATAGTTTAGACGTGCTAAGGCAAGACAAAGAAAACAGTGGAATTGCAAAGGATAAGCCTTGATAAGAACCGAGCAGAAATGGCATTGAATTGACATGAAAAAAATGTTAGGCAATGGCAAAGAATGGGTTAGACAAGCAATGATATGCCAGGGCATATCTTTGAGAATGCAAGCAAAGCAAAGGAGATGAACAGAAATAAAATTCACAGTTTACGGCAAAATCACAGGGAAAGCAAGACCGAGATTCACACGTCAAGGTCTTGCATATACACCCAAATCGACAGTAGAGTATGAAAACTCTGTAAAAAATGCTTATGTATCAGCAGGCGGTATTTATTACGATACCGCCCCGATACAGATTAAAATTACAGCATACTACAAAAAGGCAAAATCAAATAAGATGTTACAGCCCACGCTTAAACCCGATATTGATAACATTGCAAAGATTATTTGTGACGGTTTGAACAGTATAGCATACAAAGACGATAAACAAATAATATCGTTGCAAGTGCTGAAAGTGTGGACCAATGACGTTGAGAGAGTAGAGGTAGAAATTGATGAAAATTAAACTCCTTGCTGATAATCCTTACGGCTACCGTGTGGATATTTTTGCACCAGAACTCGCAGAACTCTTTAAGCGTTACAAGAAATGGAAAAATATCCCCGATTGGTGTCCGTTATCAGACAAAGAGCGTTTTGAATTTGAAAGCTATATATTGGGAGAGAACAAAGATGAAATATGATGTTTCAATGAAAATCACGATTGACGAGGAGACTCACACTATTCCCGAATGGGCGAGCCTTTATGAATTATATCCGTCAACAATTAGAGCAAGATATAAAGAGGGTGACAGAGGTTATGAACTTATTGAACCGACACACAGGGATAAACTTAATGAAGATTTTGTGCATAAATTGTGGGGCGGTAAATGGGTTTACACAGGTAAAAAAATAATCCGCAAACATTACAAAAACAGATTGAAGTGGGTGTATGTCGGAAAGAAAGAGGGAATTGAAAATGAGGGAATGGCACTCATCACGGCAGGAAAGGACGATGACAAATGAGCAAGGCAATACAAATTGAAATTGACGGTGTATCGTATACTTTCAAGGAGTGGGCGGAAATTACGGGTATAGAGGAATACATTATCGTAAATCGATATTATCTGTGTCAAAAAAGCGGAAAAGATTTAATAGCACCTGTCCGAAAGAAAGCTCCGTTAAAAGTCAAGATAAATGGTGAAAACCATGAGGGATATACGTTTAAAGAATTGGCGGAAATAACAGGCATAGGCGAAGGTGTGTTGAAAGGCAGATATTACAGAGGGCAAGATTTAACCGCTTATGTCAGAAAAAGGAAGTCCGTTCTTATTACAGTCAACGGTGAAACGCACACAATAAGAGAATGGTCTGAAATTTCGGGGATTCCTCCAACAATTATCCGTGACAGATATTATTTGGGAAAAAGAGGAACTGAACTTATCGCACCGTTGAAATTTGAAAAAAACATGGAAATTGAGATAAACGGTGAACTGCACACGTTTAAAGAATGGTCAAAAATAACGGGTATATCGATTCATACTCTGCGTTACAGATATTATCATGGTGCAACGGCAGAGGAATTTCTGAAGCCTGTAAGAAGAAAGGGTGATAAAAATGAATGAGTTGACCTACAAGGGATATACAATCATAGTTCGTAAACATGGAATTGCAGTCAAAAACAGTGACGGCATAGAGATATTCCACACGATAGGAAAAATCAAGTATAAGGATTACACGGAAAACGAATTGAAACAAATGATTGAAAATTTTTTTGTGATTCAGGAAATTACAAACAAGGCTTTTGAAGAAGATTTTGGAGTGGTTGAAAATGAATAAGAAAATGACAGCCGAAAAGGCTATTGAACAGCTTAACAGTTTGATGAACGACAGAGAAAACCATGTCCATTGTGATGATTTCGACGAAGTGTTCTTGCAGGATATAGAGGCATTGAAAGTCGGCATATCCGCACTTGAAAAGCAGGTGCCGAAAAAGGTTATATGGGAGAATGCAAAAAACGGAAAAATATATGCTTTTTATTGGGCTTGCTGTCCGAATTGCGGAAACGATATTTGCGATGAGGACAACGTGGAAATTAAATTTTGTACCGATTGCGGTCAGGCTCTGGATTGGAGTGATGAAAATGAGTAATCTTGTCAAAGAACGCAATGAAGCATTTATGGAAGCGATAATGAATGACAAATGGGACAAAGTTAAGGCATATTGTAAGAAGTATAACATTCCGCTGCCGAATAAATCAAAAACAATGAAAGCAGGGATTTATAAAGCCGTACAGTATTGCACGGATATACCGGAAGAAGTAAAAACTGTCGCTATGCAGAAGTGTTTGGAATTGGGTTTTAACCCTCTTATTGAGCCGTATGAGGAGGATAAGAAAAATGAGTGAGCTGATAGAAATGCCCTACGGCACGGGAAAGGCTCTTGAAAGAGAGTTTATCAAGAAGTATTCGGAAGTACAGCTTGACGTTGAGATTGACAAAAATATGGAGGAATGATGATGAAAAAGATTTTGTTTGTGATGTTGGCAGTATTGTTTATTGCAGTTGCTTGTTTGAGTGGGTGTAATCAAACGACAAAGAAATCTAATTATGCACCGACACACGAAATGACAGTTGTTGATGAAACAACAGGTTATACCATATACAAGCATGATGTAACAGGAGTTTATTACTTTTGTCGTGACGGTGGTTCGTATGGCAGGTCAGTATGTGTCATGGTAAATGCAGACGGTACGCCTTATACAGGAGAGTGAAGATGATGTGGAGTGAATTTTCTAAAACGTGCGATGATATCTGCAAAGAATTTAGAGATTTGTATGACGCTGTTTCTGTTTCTTTGGGCGGATTATCATACAGGGACTATGTAAACTGGATTTTGCACAAAAAGCATTACGGCAAGAGGAGGAAACACAAATGATGAAATCCAAAGATGATTTACTCAAACAGGCTACCAAAGCAATTAAAAGTTGTCATTGGAGAAAAGATTTTGGAGGAGTTCCTATTTGTTCCGGTATGTGTTTGCCTTGCGAAAGAGCCGTAGAGAGAGGAAAATGCGACACTTTAAACAAGTTGTTTAGGGAAAATCAGAAAGAGGGGACTAAAGATGGAACAGCTTAAACCTTGCCCGAATTGCAATAGTGATATGTACCTGAATACAATCGAAGGACAGAACTGGATAACAAATCAAAATGGTTTTATAACAACGCTGTCTTGTTCTAAAAATGATTGTTGTTGTTTCGTAAAGATATTTTCTCCGAACCGTGAGGGTGCAGCAAATGCAGAGAAAAAAGCGTTTGAATATCTGAGCGAATATTTGAACAGGGAGAGCCGAAAATGAAGATATATAAATCAAAATGCCGCTACTGCGGCGGAGATTTGGAAATGCACACACGCAAAGACAGGAGTTTTGACGGGAGTAAAGTCGGATATACAACAACACTTTTCTGTCGTGGTTGTGCAGGAGCATTGTTTGACTTTTCGGAAAACGAAGATGACATTCCCAATGCAGAGAAAAGACTGCTTGAACGCTACGGCATAAAGGAGTATGACACATGAGAGAGATATTGTACAGAGCAAAGGTTAAGGATAAAAATGAACTTATTGGAAAAGGTTTTCCTATTGACGAAAACGGAAATCTGAAATCCGAGTGGGTGTTTGGTGTTCCGATTCCTCATTATCCCGATTTGTTTTTGGCATGGAACGAGGCTTGTAATGAGTATGAAGAAGTAACCATTATTCCTGAAACAGTCGGGCAGTACACAGGCATGACCGACAAAAACGGGTTGACAAAGATTTTTGAGTATGATATAATAGATGCAAACGGAAGAAAGGTAGGTAACTATTATGAAAACTCAAACTTACTCAAAGACGGAACTTGTTTCCTTGTTGCAAAAATGGGTACAAAAGAATGGTCACGTTCCGAGCAAGAGGCAATTAAACGCGGATGCAAATATGCCGAGTGATATGGCATATCGAAAAGCTTTTGGAAGTTGGGGGAATGCTTTAATCTATTGTGGATATAATGTTGCAAAACCATTCCCAAGTGAAAAATGTAGAGCGGCTGCTGGAAATGCCAAAAGAGGAAAAAAAGGAGAAAATGCCGCAAATTGGAAAGGTGGAAGGATTAAGAGCAAATTTGGTTATATTCTTATTTGGGATTCTGAATATAAACGATATGTTCCTGAACACAGAAAAATTATGGAAGAATATTTAGGCAGAAAATTGTTAAGTAACGAAGATGTTCACCATATAAACCGTATCAAAGACGATAATAGAATTGAAAATTTGCAAGTTATAAGTCATTCTGAACACACACTTTTACACGAGAAAGAAGATAAAGTAAAGCACATTTGCAAATCAGGCAAAAAGTGTCTATTTCCTGATTGCGAAACAATAACAAACAGTAAATACGGATTATGTGCAAAACATTATAGAAGACAATGGGATAGACTTAAAAACGGAGCAATAAGTGATATGCATGATTTTTCTCAAAGCAAAAGAAAACATTCAGACGAAACAAAAGAAAAATTGCGAGAATGTGCAATTAAGCAAAGAAGAATTAACGGAAAATTTGCAAGCAACATTCACGACAATCCCGAACTGCTGAACAAATAAGCCCTACAATGCCCCGTACATTCGCTCAGAGCCACGAGAACGCACGTTAAACGGCTTAGGAGTATAATTACATACCCTCAATCAAAAATCGCTGTACGGGGCAAATTTGAGGGGTATAGAAAATATATGGAGATGATACCGTGCAGGAAGAAAATTACAGAGAAGAAATCAAAAAAGACAAACAAAAGTTTGTGAGTAAGATATTAGATGAAGCTGATAAAAAATATCAAAAATATGACCGTGAGTATCAGTTTTCAGGTAGTGCGTCAACATTGAGAACGGCACAAAAATACGAGGATATTGTAAAAGTTTGTGAGTTGGCTCTCATAGGTTTAGACGATGAATGTAATGCTTGTCGCAGACGTTACCACAACGGACAGGAAATTATCAAGATGTTACGTCAGTTGCAAGAACACGGCGAGGAAACAATAAGCATTGAAAAAGCGGTTACTTATATCGAAGCAGTTTCATCAATTTTTTAACGTTCAGAAACAGCCCTAAAACGCTCATACAGCGATTATTTAGGTGAGGGGGTATAATTATACTACCAACACCAAAAAGTCGCTGTATGGGGCTTATACGGGCGATATGAACGCATTTGAAAGAGAGGTACAGAAATGAAAATCTATGTCAGTTGTCAAATAACCATTCGTGAACCCACACGCATAGTATATAAATGGATAATAGACAATCTCACACTTGAAAATCCACAATTTTACAAGTTGGAGAAAATGGGGAAATATACAGGCAATACACCGCAGGAAATAAAGCTGTATCAATGCGGAAGACGAACCGTTTTAGTTCCTTTCGGCTGTATCGCTGATTTGTGGAAATTGCACCCGGTGCTTGCGGATTGGATAATAAGCATAAAACCAATTCAGAAAATCAATTACAACAGTAAAATCAATCTGTATGATTATCAGGAGCGAGCGGTACAGGCAGCAGTAAGAAAAAAGAACGGTATTTTGATAATGCCGTGTGGAGCAGGTAAAACACAAAGCGGATTGGAAATTATTGCAAGAGTAGGCGGTAAAGCGTTATGGCTGACACACACTCAGGATTTATTGAACCAGTCGAAAAAAAGAGCTGAAAGTGTATTGCAGATTGACGGCTCATTTGGTACAATAACGGAGGGAAAAGCAGATATCGGAACGCATATTACTTTTGCAACGGTGCAGACACTCAGCAGAATGGATTTATCACAATATCGGAATGAATTTGACGTTATTGTGGTTGATGAATGTCAGCACGCTGCCGCAGGTGCGGAAACGGTAACGCAGTTTTACAAGGTTTTGTCGGGACTGACAGCACGATATAAAATAGGGTTGACGGCAACACCGAAACGAGCAGACGGGCTTGAAAAATCAATGTTTGCAATTTTGGGTGATGTCATTCATGAGGTGTCGAGAGAGGAAGTCAAGCATACTACTTGTCCGATTGTGGTAAAACCGATTTACACTCATTTCGCAGTTGATTTTGATGAAATAACAGACGATGATGGAAACATGAATTATAATCAGCTTGTTGAAATGGTGATAACGGACACAAAAAGAATGAAGTTTGTAGCAGACAAGTTAAACGAGTATGTCGGCAACGGTGCTATGATTGTACTTGCAAATCGTGTGAAATATCTTCAAGGGCTTGCAAGAATGATAAACAGCGATAAGGTTGTCTGCCTTTCAGGCATGGGACAGAGCAAAAAGGCAAAAGAGGAACGCAAACAAATTCTTGAAAAACTGAATAACAATGAATTGGATTGTGTATTCGCAACGTATCAATTGTTGAAAGAGGGAATCGATGTTCCGAATCTCCGTTACATAGCGTTAGCAACACCCGAAAAAGATGAAACCACAGTTATACAATCTGTTGGTAGAGTAGGCAGAAAAGCAGACGGCAAAGAGTGCGGAATGGTTTTGGATTTTGTAGATGATTTTGCAATGTATTACAGTTGGTTCGTGAAACGTCAAGGATATTACAGAAAAATCAATGCAAAAGTATATTGATTTATATAGATATATATGTTAATATATATATACATCATTTTGAAAAAAGAGGTAAATTTTATGCAGACACAAATTGAAAACATTCCTGCTGAACTGAAAAGCATTCCGAATTGGGTATGCTGGCAGGGACAAAACAAAATTCCGAAAAATCCATTCAATGGCAGGAACGCACAATCAAACAATCGTAAGACATGGGGAACATTTGAACAGGCTGTAAAGGCGTGCGATACTTTCGGGCTTGACGGTCTTGGATTCATGTTTGATGAATCGCTTGATTATTTTGGTGTGGATTTAGACCATTGTATTGACAACGTAGATTTTGTGGACGAATTTGTTGAAACGTTGGAAAGCTATGCGGAAATCAGCAAATCAGGAACAGGCATTCACATCATCTGCAAAGGTAAATTGCCCGACGGTGCAAACAGAAAAAACAATGTGGAGATGTATTCAAACGGCAGATATTTCATTGTAACGGGTAACATTTACAATCAGAAATACAAGGAAATCAAGGATTGTACAGAAACAATTAAGGTATTGCATAACAAGTATTTGCCGAAAGAAACACCCAAAGCTGAAATCAGACAGACAGTTACAGTTGAGCTTGACGATTCCGAAGTGATTGAAAAAGCAAGGAATTGCAAGACAGGCACACTCTTTTCAATGCTGTATTCTGGACAATGGGAGGGACTTTTCCCCTCACAGTCGGAGGCAGATTTGGCTTTTTGTAATCAGCTTGCGTTTTGGTGCGGAAAGAATGAATCGCAGATGGACAGGATTTTCCGCAGTAGCGGTTTAATGCGTGACAAATGGGACAAAAAGCGTGGCGGTGACACATACGGCAATATGACGATTGGTAAAGCGTGTGCAGCTTGCAATGAAGTGTATGAACCGAAAAAACATGATAACGATACATCTCTTGCAATAGGCTTTTTCAAAGGCAAAACATCAACGACAACAACCGAAAAGCAAAAGAAAAGTTATGATATGACCGATACAGGCAATGCTCACCGATTGTATGACCGTTTCGGAAATGTTTTGAAGTATTCCCACAATAGAAAGAAATGGTACTATTGGAACGGCAAGCAGTGGAGAGTTGACGAAAGCGGACAGATTAAGAGATTGGCAGATGAAATCTGCACGGATTTGAAAGAAGAAGCGTTTACTGTTCCCGATGAAGAACTGCAACAACAGGCTTTAAAATTTGCAAACAAGACAGCCGGAAGCAAGCCGAAAGAAAACTTCATCAAAGAATGTCAGCACTTATATGATATTCCCGTAAGCCTTGACGAGTTCGACAGATATAAGGATTATTTAAACACACAAAACGGCATAGTCAATTTAAGGAATGGGGAGTTAATTCCCCACAATAGCAAATATATGTCCTCTAAAATATGCAACTGTGATTATGACATTGAACACAGACCGCCTACAAAATGGCTGAAATTCCTTGATGATATCACAAACGGCAGTAAACCGTTACAGAACTATATTCAAAAGTGTGTCGGATATTCCATATCAGGCAGCAACAGAGAGCAGTGTGTCTATTTCCTTTACGGTTTAGGCAACAATGGGAAAAGTACATTTCTTGACACATTGGCTGATATGTTGGGAGATTATGCAGCGAATACGCAGACCGATACCATTATGGCACAAAGCAAAGTCGGAAGTGCAAACGGAGGGGCAAATACAGCGATTGCAAGATTGAAGTCAATCCGTTTTGTAACATCAGAAGAACCATCTCAGGGAGTACATCTGAATGAGGGCTTATTGAAACAGTTGTCAGGCGGTAGTAAGGTTACTTGTCGTTTCCTTTATGGTGAGGAATTTGAGTATGAACCCGAGTTTAAGTTGTGGCTGGCAACAAATCACAAGCCGATTATCAGGGGAACAGATGTGGGTATATGGCGAAGAATCAAATTGATTCCGTTCGAAGTCAATATATCAAAAGAACGCATTGACAAGAATTTGAAGTATAAGTTAAGACAGGAATTTCCACAAATACTGGCATGGGCTGTTGAGGGCTGTATCAAATGGCAGACAGAGGGCATAGATGAGCCGACAGAGGTATCGGAAGCCACAAAGGATTATAAGCAGGAAATGGATTTGATAGCGTCATTTGTGGAACAGTGCATTGTCATTGATTACGATAACACCGAGCGTATTCTTGCAAATGAGTTGTTCTCAATATACAGAACATGGGCGAAAGCGAACGGTGAGTATGAAATGTCAGCAAAACGTTTCGGAATGGAATTGGCAAAAAAAGTTCCCGAAAAAGTCAAGACATCAAAGGGTGTCGCATATTGCAAAATCTCATTGACGGACTATGCAAAAGAGTTTATGCCGAAGCAGTACAGATCGGAGGATTTCAAATGATGAAATATTTGATTGTGGGAGATACCACAGGCTATGAAGATTGTCTTGTTGCGATATGCAACACCGACAGAGCATACGCAGAGCAGGCTTTAGAAAACATGAAAGCGAATCCCGACAATGACATATCAAGAGGGTACACAAATCTCAGGATTAAAGAAATACCCGTTGAAAATTGTTGGTTGAATTGATAAATGAAAGCGGTAGTCTTAATCGGCTATCGCTTTTTTGATTCCAAAAAAACTTTTAAAAACTTTTAAAAAAGTATTGACAAATATAGAAATATATAGTATTATATATACAGAAATTAAAAAACAGAGCCGAAAGGCAGAAAGAGGTATTATTATGACAGGATTTGACGGAATGAATTTAGACCAGTTCATTGAAAGAATGGTTGAGATGGCAACAATATCTTACATCAAGACTTATGGTGAAGAAAAATGGAACAGCCTTACAGACGAACAGAAAAAAATAGTTCAGCACAAAATCGTGATGGATTTTGCAAACATGGTAAATACAGTAGAATAAGCTCAACGCTGACGGCTCCCGAAAGGGAGTAAAGCTGCACCGACATATCCGAAGCAGTCGGGGGCTAATAAATATCAGAAAGAGGTTATCACAATGAAAGCTACAAAATACACGAACAAAGAACTGGTTGAGATTTATAAGAACCTTAAAACTTCCGCTAAAATTTTGGGTTTTGCTTCTGCGAGCGATTGTGAAATGATGGTAGCAATCGAACTTGAAGCAGTAAAAAGACATCTTAACTTGATTGATGGAACTGTTGAAGAAACAGCCGAAAGGCAGACAGCCGAACAGGAAACGGTTGAGGGTATTTCCAAAACGGAAACGACCACAGAAACAGACGACAGTGGATTTGAATATACAACAAGTCAGGCACAGGAAATCATTATGACAGGTACAAGCATAGCCAAAGCAGAGGAACAGAAAACTCAGTTCGATTTTTACAACGTTGCAATCGGTTTTGATGTTGAGAAATTTATCGGTACAATTCCTGCCGATTATGAATCGCTCGGCATTTACAGCGACTATGAAAAAGCCGTTCAGGCAGCTCAGGCAGCCGCAGACGAATACGGAGCGGAAAACATCTACTTCCACACGGTAGAGATAGCCACACGCAACGACAGGGAAGTTTATGACAGAGATGATTATGAAGATTTTATCGAGGAAAGAGAAACAATCAGGCATAATTGGTACACGTTGACGATTATGGATACAGGCAAAATAGAGCACGTCAATCTGGACAAGCCAGTCAGGCTTGATTTTAAGGAATGAGAGGAGGTTATCACAATGAGAATGAGTTACAGACAGTACAAACAGCATTATTCAGATTGCAAGGCTCATGACTATAATGCAAGCGACAAAACCATTGAAGTCGATATTCCTTATGGCAGAATGAAAAATTCAGGTGTCAGGGGAAAAAAATACGACACATTCACATTCAAGGCAACAGACGGAGAGAACGTCGGCACAATCGAGTATAAGGCAATGTCAAAGGACAATGCTTTGAAACAGCATAAAAAGTTCTGTAAAGAGAGTGGATATATACCTGTTTCGGACGATACAGCCACACACGGCGAACTCCGTGAAAGATTGAGATTTGGTTTTGTGGTATGTAAGAATGGAGAGAAACACGTTGAAACATTCAGAGGATTCAGCGAAAATGAAGCTATTGCAAGTGCTAAAGCATGGTGTGAAGAAAACGGTTATACATCATCATACAATGCAGATGAAGCGTTCTTTTTCGGATTTATGAAAATGGGGGTATCATAATGAGGTTATGGCATAAGGATTTAATACCCGTTCTGCCTGAAATGCAGTTGAGGGGACAGTGGAGAGAATGTGTACTTATCGCAAAAGCACTCCACGAAAACAATCTGAATCACGTACTTGTAAACCGTGTGAAAGATTATCCGACAGAGCATTTCTTCCAGTATTGCGGTATGGTTTACAGGGAAATGTCGGTAAGAGGTTATAAGGCAGATTCGAGCAGATTGTTGCAGCATACATATATTTTTAAGTATATAGAAGCGTTTCGTTATCAGACAGTTGAGTATGACGATATTTTCAAAGATTGGCACGACAAGCGTTATCTCAGACAGTGCCTGTACAATCTCGAAGAAAAGGCAATAGCTGGCGGTATTCCGTATCAGGAATGGTTGAAAATCGTTGACAAGTTCGGCGGAGAGTTTGATTTGTGGGAATGATAAAATATCCCTCTCGGACACAGTTCGAGGGGGATTTTTATTTCCACAATTTACCATAGTGTGACGCATTTTTGAAATAGTGACGGATAATCCGTCATTTTCAAAAAGTTCTATTTATTTTTTATTTTTTTATAACACTTTTTTATTTTCCCCTATAATCCGTCATTTTCTTAAAATGCGTCACTCTATACACCTCTATACACCTCTGTATATTATTTATTTATTATATATTTATTCTTTTTTTAAAAAAAATAATATATATGTATATATAATAATATATATAGTTGACAAAGAGAGAAAACTATGCTATTATAGGAGTGGAGAGTTGGAAAAGAATTCATATCAAAGATTCTGACAGTCGGGAAAGACCGATAGCCGTTAAGTTTAGAGTTTCTTGACGGCAACAAAAAACCATGTCGGGCGGTAGTCAATGACACTGCACTAAAAGCAGACAGGCGAGCCGATACCGCCCAGATAATGAAGTTGCAAGCAGCACAAAGTTTAACCTCTTTCGCTTTGGTCTGGTGCAATTCCAGAAACTTCAACCAATGACATACAAACGGTAGCTCATGTGTAACACCTCCTTTCTAAATTTTTTGGTACGAAAGCCGTCAATGGTTAGAATGACGGCTTTTGTGCTATATGTGGAGGTATAGCGAGGAGGAATGATATTGACAAAAATGTATAACGTGAATCAGGTCGCTGATTTGTTGGGTATTTGTTCGCAGACCGTCAGATTATGGATAAATTGTGGACGGATAAACGGTGTGAAACTTGCAGGCTCAACACGGTGGTCTGTATCGGAAAAGGAAATACAGAGGATTCAGCAGGGAGAGCTGAAAGAAAAAGAGGGTGATTAAAATGCCCGTCCACAAAGTAAAAGGCGGTTACAGATACGGCAAAACAGGCAAAGTTTATAAATCGAAAGCGAAAGCCGA
>JAJMZN010018671.1:0-31385 GCA_023807165.1 Diplodinium dentatum
TTAATAAATATAAAAGAATAACTAAGATAATAATTATTTAAAAAAAGGTTGAATAAATATGTCTGAATTAAAAGGAATAAAATCTAATATAAAATTAAGAGATATCAAATCTTCTTATATTATAAAAGAATTATTTTCATTTTTAAATAAAAATAGGTAATTAAATATGGTTATTTATAATAAAGAATTACAAAAGAAGCTTTTATTTAATATTGAAGATTATAAGAGAATAAGCGGAAAAAATAAAATAGGTGACAAAAATGGAAAAGGAAAAGAATATATATTAAACACAAATATTTTAATATTTGAAGGAGAATATTTAAATGGAAAAAAAATGGAAAAAGAAAAGAAATTATCTGCATCTTGAATATCATTTATATTTTTTTCGATATTTTTGGCTACCACGCCTAAACTGAAGAAAAATAGACATCTATCATTTCCCCCGGTAAAAACGTGATTCATATCACTTGAGGCTTTTATTGCTTTAATACCAAAAGCATTTTCTTTTAATCCTTGATTAATATATTTTCCATAATCTAATATTCTTAAACCGCAAGTTTGGTCATTTGGATATGAAAAAAGAAGTATTTTTGATTCTTGGTCAAATACTAAATCTGAAAAATCACCTTCTTCAACAACATTCATTCTTAATTCAAATGTTTTACCATCATCTATTTTATTCGAATTTTCATCTTCTTTTGTTATTTATTGATTATATATTTCAATTAATTGGCTTTCGGTCAAAGCAAATAATTTTTACTTATTTGATCATCTAAAGCCATAATTTCAGTCTTTTTAATTTAAAATTGCCTGATTCATAAATAAAAGGCTGTACATATTTTCTCAAATCCCAATAAATAATTTTTCCATCTTTACCAACTGTAGAAACCCCATCATCATCTTTATCCCATGTTGCTGTAGTTAATTCTATACTATGACCAATTAAGCCTTTATGTTCATGTATTAAATCTTTTGATTCGGTAATTTTTACTCCAGTATAAAATTATAAATTCTAAAAAATGATTTAAAGCAAACTAAAAGCATTGTTCCGAAATTTGAAAATTTAATATAAGTTGGTTAATAAATTCTAAATTCTCTATATTATTTAAGAGTATTTTCTAATATATCATCTAATTTAATACTTCCTTTAAATAATATAGCTAAATTTAATCCTGTACCATGAAAAGCTACTTTTAAATGCTCTTCATCATAAGTAGCCCATGCTTCTAAATGATAAAGGACATAATTCCATACTCTTACAGTTCTATCTGTTGAACAAGTGGCTACTAATTGCTTCCATTTGGCTACATCTATAGATATAATAGAATCACTGTGAAATCATATTGGAAATTTATAATTGTTTCCATCTAATATTGCATTATCATTACTTAAATCAAATTGATAAAGTTGTCCATTTTCAGTTGATATTAATATGGAGTAATTTGGTGAAGATGAATCTATATTTTTTATTGAACTTAAGCAAACAATATTCATCTTTGGTAAATTATTTACATGCTTTAAAAAAGATGGTGATTTTTCATATATCATTTCATTTTTTTTTTAAATCTAATTTCATAATAAATCCATTATTTTAGCTACAAATAAATTAAAATTTTTTTCAAAAATTTACCAGGGACGTCGAAAATTACTCTGGATTTTATTAACTTTCTGTGTGCTAATGAATCTCCTTGGTATCTTTCTACAAAATCAACAATCATTACATCACAATTACTGTTTAAAAAAATTACTCTTGTTTCACTAACCCATACACATGAAACAATATCAAAATTAAATTTTGAAAAATCTTGAAAAGTATTTTGTGAAATTTCTAAACGTTTTCCATATTTTGGTTTTAATAATATAGCATAGCCACCATTACCCCATAAACTTAATTATCAGAATCATGTCCATTTATAAGGATATTTGTATAAGGGAATGGAGCTTGTAAAATTTTTCTCTAAAGAATAAATAATTACCATTGAAGGAGCATCTGGTCCGATTAAGGCACAGCAATATCCTGTACTTAAATTTAGGGAAGAAGCAATAACTTGAAGTTTATTTTCTTGAAAATATAAATTTTTGTTTCTTCCTGTTTCTTCTTTTGAAAATATTTCATTTATGTAACGAAAAAAAAAATAAATTCTATCATTTATTTTTTGACTTATGAACAAAACAATTTTATCATTTGATTCATCTACTGAAAAAGATGTGATTTCTCTATAATCACTATAAGCTGGAAAAAAAATTGGCCTGGCTTTGAAAAAGAATAAATTAAAACATAATATCCAGCTATATAGGCAAATTTTCTTGTGCCAAAAATTGAACACTATTTTTCAAATCTGTTCTCATACCAAAAACATATTCTAATTTTAAATTTTCTGATTCTTTTTGGAGAAATTTCATCTTGTTTTGACATTATATTCTGCATCTGTTCGAGTTCGGCGATACAGTGATCGCACCATTCCCGGTGCATATTCTGGTACATGAGTCCGTATTCAATAGTGAATTTCCAGTAGATTGCTTTTTCCGGATGGTCGATCGCCTGTTTATACATTTCCGCATTGACAGACGCCTGTTTGCCATCGTCGGGGAAAACAAACCCGTCGCGAAGCGTCTTGAAAAAGGCAATATTTTCCTCTACTGGAAGATCGCCCATAAAAAATGTCTTCAACAGAAGCGGATTGCGGACACCGGGCAGATTGTTATCTCTGAGCCAGCGAAGCAGTTCTTCTTTGCCTTCCGCCGTTATTGAAAACACGTTTTTGTCCGGCTTACCGATCTGCGCAACGTGGTTCTGGCTGATCCAGCCTTTTTTCTCCATTGTCTGAAGTTCCCGGTAGATCTGGCTGGTCTGCGCCGCCCAGAAATGATTCAGCGAATCTCTGAACACCGTCATTATCTCATAACCGGTCTTATCGCTGTTGTTAATAAGACCGAGTATACCGTGCTTTAACATTGATTGCCCTCCTTTTATATTCTACTTATGGAATATTATATCATGACTTTTTGAAAAAGTCAATAGAAGCAGAATTTTATACCTTTGACAGCGAAAGAATATCAACCAACATCATAATAACATTGAATAAAAACAGATGTTCGATTGCAAAATTTGCAAAAACTGATGTAGATAAACTTGATTTAAATGCTGATTTTAAAAATGATTTACATCTTGATTCCATTGATTTATTTCAATTAATTATTGAAGCAGAAGAAACTTTTAAAATTAAAATTGAAAATAGTCAATTATTAAAAATAAAAACTGTAAATGATGCTTTAAATATAATACAAAATGCATAATGATAAAATATTAGAACTGGAAAATATCATCAAATATTCTTTTAAAAATAAAGAACATTTGTTGTTGTCTCTTACACATCCTTCATATGCAAATGAGAATAATATTGATAAAATTCATACAAATCAGAGACTGGAATTTTTAGGTGATGCAGTACTTGAATTAATCAGCTCTGATTTTTTGTATAATTTATATCTTGATTATACTGAAGGTGCTCTTACAAAGACAAGAGCAAAACTTGTATGTGAAGAAAATCTTTCAGATGTGGCAAGAAAACTCAAACTGTATGATTATTTACTTATAGGAAATGGGGAAAGTAGAGATAATCTTAAAAATAATAATAGCACTATGTGTGATACATTAGAATCAATAATTGGTGCTATATATTTAGATGCAGGAATACAAGATGCAAAAGAATTTATATATAAATTTATTTTGACCGAAGAGAATTTATCAAAAACTTACAATGATTTTAAATCAATTTTACAAGAGAAAGCTAATTTTAATAATAAAATTTTGAAATATGAGATAGTCAGTGAAACAGGTCCAGATCATAATAAAACATTTAAAATAGCAGTTATTTATGATGATAAAAAATTAGCGGAAGGAATTGGAAAATCAAAAAAGGAAGCTGAACAAAATGCTGCAAAACTTGCACTTGATAAATTAGAGGTATAGATGTATTTAAAACAAATAGAAATTCATGGATTTAAATCATTTGCCAATGATACTATACTTACTTTTGAAAAAGGGATAACAGGTATTGTTGGTCCAAATGGTAGTGGAAAATCAAATATAGCAGATGCAGTCCGTTGGGTTCTTGGTGAAAGAAGTATGAAACAACTTCGTGGTGCTGAGACTATGGATGTCATCTTTTCTGGAACTGAACTTAGAAAGGCTCAGGGTTTTGCATATGTAAATCTTATAATTGATAATACTGATAGAAAGATACCACTTTCATTTGATGAAATCCAAGTTTCAAGAAGATTATATAGAAGTGGTGAGACAGAGTATAAATTAAATGGAGCTGACTGTAGACTTAAAGATATATATGAAACATTTTATGACACAGGTATTGGTAAAGAAGGATATTCAATAATTGGTCAAGGTCAGATAGATAAAATTTTATCAAATAAACCAGAAGACCGTAGAGAATTATTTGATGAAGCTGTAGGTATAGTAAAATACAAAAGAAGAAAAATTATAGCAGAGAAAAAACTTGAAGAAGAAAGACTTAATTTATCAAGAGTTACTGATATTATAACTGAAATTGAAAGACAAATTGGACCATTAAAGAAACAAGCTGAAGCTGCAAAAGAATATCTTAATTTAAGAGATGATTTACTTTTGTATGAATCAAATTATTTTGTCAGAGAAGTTGATGAGCAGTCAAAGCTTATTGAAGATACAAATAAAAATATAGAAATAAATAAAAATGATTTAAAAGAAGTTAAAGAAAAGAAAATAGCCTTTAATGTAAAATATAATGAGATAGAAAATGAAATTACAAAACTTGATTTAGAGATTTCAGAACTAAAAGATTTAATTACTGAAAATACTGCACTTTCTTATGATTTAAAAGGACAAATCAATGTCTTACACGAACAGATTAATTCTGAAAGAAATAGCAATAAAGATAGAAATGAAAGAATAGATAATTTAAATAAACTTATTGAAAACAATATATCAGATATTAAGAAAGATATATCTGAGATTTTAAATATAAAAAAACAAATAGAATTTATTAGTATTAATGAAGAATCTGATGAAAATGATAATCAAGTAAGTTATGATTTGAATATTATAAATAACACATATATTGAAGCAAATAATCTATTTGTAAGTCTATATAATAGAGATATAGAGATAAGTGATAATTCAAATTCAATTTATGAAGATGATTTTAATGACCAAAATTTAAATTTAAAAAGAAAAGAACTTGATGAGTTAAACGAAAAGATTAAAGATTTAATTAAAAATATTGAAGAAATAAATGCAAAAACTAAAGAATATAGAGATGAATTAGATAAGATAAGCGATAATTTGATTGAAGCACAAAATAGATTTCATTCTGAAGAGACAAAACTTGATACTATTAAAAATATGCTCGAAAGATATGAAGGTTTTGGAAATGTTGTCAAAAATGTACTTGATAATTCAGATAAGTTTAGTGGTATAAAAGGTGTAGTATCTGATTTAATTGAAACTAAAAAAGATTATGAGACTGCTATTGAAGTGGCTCTTGGCAATACTATCCAAAATATAGTTACAACTGATGTCAATGCTTCAAAAGAAATTATAAATTTTGTAAAAGAGAATAAACTTGGAAGAATAACCACTTTGCCACTTTCTGCACTTGAAGTTAAAGATAATAATATATACGAAAGTGCAAAAAGTGAGACTGGAGTTATAGATATAGCTGTAAATTTAGTTTCATATAAAAGTGAATTTAAGATTTTAGCAGATTATTTACTTAAGAGATGTCTTATAGTAGATAATTATGATAATGCAAAAGTTATCTTTAATAAATATAGGTCAGGGCTTAAGATTGTCACATTACAAGGTGAATTATTTAATCCTGGTGGTGCAATATCTGGAGGTGCTTATAAAAATTCTACATCACTTATTGGTAGAAAAAGAGAATATGATGAATTAAAGATAGAAGTTTTTGATTTGAAAAATAAAATTGATAATTTGAATCAACAAAAACAAAAAATTACAGAAGATTATAACATAAGTTTTAGCAAACTTGAAAAAATGAAAGAAACTTTATCCCTTTTGAAACCAATATATCAATATCCATATCTTCATTTTCAAGATAGACTGCTATTCTATTCTTTTTCACAAAATTTGAATGGAATGAAACTATTGGTATAGTTTTAAACATTTGACTTCCGACAAGTACATTTCCTCCAGAATGAGTACACCTATAACTTGGGACATAAGGAATAATTAATTCTTTTTCTAAAAATGAAACCTTAATTGTATCTTCATATTCAAAGCCAGCATTTTTAAAATCATCCATAGAAAAAGGTGTTCTTATCTCACCATATTTGCCTAAATCTTCATATTTTGCTTCAAAAGTTAAAATACTCATAATTATATCTTATTCCTTAACAATACGAAAAAAATATATACATTTAATACACTACATATAATTGCAACTCTATCAGGTAATCCTGAAGATACAAATATTAAAGCATAAATTGCTACCTCAATATATGCAAAATATTTTGCCTTTATAGGAATCAAAAAATAAATGTAAAACACAGCATCTGGAAATGTAAGTGCAAAAGCCATGATTATAGAAAAGAATGTATATGTTGGATACATTATCACATTTGTTTTCATAACAAAATATACAAAAAACGCTCCAATAATTTGGCTTATATATCCAATAAACATAAACAAATTAAACTTAAATGGTCTCCACATCATAGTAAGTGTCTTTGTTATTGAATAGTAAACATAAATCATTAGTAGTGATAATATAATTGATACACTTGAAGTTGGTGGGTAAAAAATAAAAGTAAAAAGTCTCCATATTTGCCCTTTTAAAATCATACTTACATTAAGACTTAAATATAGTAAGTAATAATAAGGGTTAAATAAGTTCATTATAAGACCAATCAAAAATATAGCCACCATATACAAGTAAAGATTTGGGAAACTTAAAAATGAGTATTTTCTTTCTAATTTATCTAATATATTCATAATAATAATATAGCAAAAATTTGAAAAATATGCTATACTTTTATTGTATTTTTAAAAGAACTATTTATTATTATACAAGGAGGTATAAAATGGGCAAGGGAAAAGGTTTAACATTCACCGTATTTGCTGCACTTGGAGCTTTTGTAGGCTATGCAAGTTATATGGCAAAACAAAATGAATTTTCAGATGATACTAAAGAAAAATATGATACTTTTATTAATAAGGCAAAAAATGTTGGTACAGATTTAAAAAGAACATATACATCTATTGGTGACAAATCAAAATTTACTACAAGTACTAAAAATCTAAGTGAAAGCACAAAAAAACTTGCAAGTAAAGCTACTGATCTCGTAGTAAGTGCTACCAATGATATGTATAATAATGTAAAATCATATGTTAGTGAAGCAATAAGTAATGTTACATCTGATTATGATGATTATGAAACACCAAAAAAAAATTTAAAAAAAAGTAAAACTATAAAAAAATCTGCAAAGAAAACTTCAAAAACAACTAAAAAGAAAAAATAATAATATTTAAATAAAAGGGGCTCTCTATAAAGAACCCCTTTTATTATTTTCTATTTTTGTTCAACTTCTACTTTTCTAATTATTTTATTCTCTATTTCATCTTTAATCATTTTAATAAAATCACCTATAGTTGTCGTTCCTTCATCTCCTTTAAATCTACTTCTAACTGCAATTTTATTTTCTTCAGCTTCTTTTGGTCCTACAACTATCATATAAGGGATTTTATGAACCTGTGCTTCTCTTATCTTATATCCCATTTTTTCAGCTCTATCATCCAAATGAACTCTTATATCTGCATTTTTTAATTCACTTTCAATTTGCTTTGCATAATCAAGAGTTTTATCTGATACTGGTATTACTTCAACTTGTACAGGGGCAAGCCAAGTAGGAAATGCTCCTGCAAAATGCTCTATTAAAATTCCCATGAATCTTTCTATTGAGCCAAAACAAACTCTATGAATCATAATAGGTTGATGTTTTTCACCATCAGCGCCTATATATTCCAATTTAAATCTTTGTGGAAGTTGTATATCAAGTTGTATAGTACCACATTGCCAAGTTCTACCAAGACAATCTCTTAAATGGAAATCGATTTTTGGACCATAAAATGCACCATCACCTTCATTTAATATATAGTCCATATTATTATTCTTAAGTGCCTTTATAAGACCACCTTCTGCTCTATCCCATTCTTCATCAGTTCCCATTCTATCTTCTGGTCTTGTAGATAACTCAACAAAATAGTCAAACTCAAATAATTTATAAAAATCATCAATAATTTTAATTATTCTTGTAACTTCTTCTTCAATTTGATTTTCAGTAATATATATATGAGCATCATCTTGAGTAAAGCATCTAACTCTCATAAGTCCATGAAGCTCACCAGATTTTTCATGACGATGGACAATTCCAGGTTCTGCTAGTCTAAGTGGTAAATCTCTATAACTTCTTGGTTCATTCATATATACAAGTATTGAACCTGGACAATTCATAGGCTTTAAACAATAATTTTCATCATCAATACTTGTTGAATACATATTTTCACCATAGTGTTCCCAGTGACCTGAAGTTTCCCATAACTCACGATTCAACATAATAGGTGTCATAATCTGATCATAATTATTTTTATAATGCACCTTCTTCCAGAAATTAATAAGTGTATCCCTTACAATCATACCTTTTGGCAAGAAGAAAGGAAAACCAGGACCATAATCACTTAACATAAATAATCCAAGTTCTTTTCCAAGTTTTCTGTGGTCTCTCTTTTTTGACTCTTCAATCATAGTTATATAATTATCTAATTCTTCTTTTTTAAAAAATGCAGTAGCATATACACGAGTAAGCATCTTATTATGCTCATCACCTCTCCAGTAAGCACCTGCTATAGACATAAGTTTAAAATGTTTAAAATCAGATGTGTGAAGTAAATGTGAGCCACCACATAAATCTATAAAATCATCTTGTTTTGCAAAATAAACTTTTTCATTTTCAGGTATATCTTCAACTAATTCAACTTTATATTCTTCATTTCTATCCTTAAAAAATTTAATTGCTTGAGACTTTTCCATAGTATATCTTTCCATAGTAGCATTTTCTTTGATGATTTTTTTCATTTCTTCTTCTATCTTAGGAAAATCTTCATCCGATATTTTTATATCACCAAAATCAATATCATAATAAAAACCATTATCAATAAATGGTCCAATCGCAAGTTTTGCACTTGGATAGAGTCTCTTGATTGCATTTGCCATTATATGGCTACCAGTATGTCTTAATGTATTAAGAGCATATATATCACTTTGCTCATAATCTTTTGTACTTCCATCTTTTTCAATAATTCTAATCATAAAAACCTCTCAAAATTTTATAGGGCATCTCGAAAAAGTCCACATAGAGGATAAGAAACTCTAACTCACTTCGTTCCTAAGAGTTTCTTTATATCAATTTTCTACTTTTTCGAGTTAAGGTGCCCGCTGGAACCTCTAAAGTTCGCACTTTTGAAAAACAAAGCTTTTCAAGTGCTCACTTTTTAGAGGTTCCCTATATACTATTTATTTTAATATATCTTGTCAAAAATATCAATATTATGTATAAAAGTAAATATGCATAAGTCATATAGTCAATCTTTTTATACTTTAAAGGCCTAAGTTTAGTCCTTATAGCATCACTTGAATAACATCTTGATTCCATAGCATAAGCCAAATCATTAGCCCTTTTAAAAGCAGATACAAATAAAGGTATAAGTAGTGGTATAAGTGATTTTGCTTTTTCTATAATATTTCCGTGTTCAAAATCTGCACCTCTTGACATTTGGGCATTCATGATTTTATCAACTTCTTCTATAAGTATAGGTATAAATCTAAGAGCTATTGACATCATAAGTGCAATTTCCGCTACAGGTACTTTAAATACTTTTAAAAATGATAAACCTTTCTCAAGTCCATCTGTTAGTTTACTTGGTGTAGTAGTCAAGGTTAATATTGATGAACCTATAACTAAATATATAAGTCTTATTGCCATTTTTATAGCAATTATAATACCTTCTTTCGTAATTTTAAATATGCCAAAACTTAAAACTATTTTACCTGGTGTCAAAAACAAATTAAAAAATATAGAAATTAGTAGTAATATTAAAAGTGATTTTAAGCCTCTTATAATAAATTTAAATGGTACCCTACACATATAAATTGCAATAATTAAAAAAATTGTTGCAAACAAGTAAGCAAAGATATTTGTAGAAATAAATAATGATACCAAAAACACAAGAGTTGCCACTAATTTAACTCTCGGATCAAGAGAATGCACTATGCTATCTTTTTTATAATATTGTCCTAAAGTAATATCTCTAATCATATCAATTTATATCTAACATTTGATTATATAATTCGTTAAACTTAAGTTTATTTGTATCTAAATTATACCCCTTTATTTTTAAAGCATTAAATATTTGAATAGCATATGGCATATCCAAATCAGCATTTTTCATTATCTCATAATCCAACAAAACTTCATAAGGTTTTCCTATTTTTAAAAGTTTACCTTCATTCAATACTATTACTTTATTTGCATATTCCATAACATCATCAAGATTATGTGTTATGAAAATTATAGTTGTATCTTTATCTTCATTTAATTTTTTGATTAAATTATAAAAATTAGTTTTAGAAGTAGCATCAAGCCCAGCATCAGGTTCATCAAAAATTAATATTTCAGGTTCCATAACAAAAATACCTGCAAATGCAACTTTTCTTTTTTCTCCTCCAGATAAATTAAATGGCGATTCATTTTTCAATTGTTCTATCTCAAATAATTTTAATATTTCTTCTGATTTTTTATACGCTTCATCTTTACTTAATCCCTTTTTTATAGCTCCAAATGCTACATCATCAATTACAGTTTCAGAAAATAATTGATATTCTGGATATTGAAAAACCACTCCAATTTTAAACCTTAATCCAGTAAGGTTATAGTCTTTTCTATATATACTTGAACATTTATATAATATATCTCCACTTGTTGCTTTATATAATCCATTTAAATGACTAATTAAAGTGCTTTTTCCACTACCAGATTTACCAATAATTGCAACAAAATCTTTTTTATCAATACTAAAAGATACATCATCAAGTACATACTTTGATGTTTTTTCATAGTTATTATATTGATATTTTAAATTTTTTACTTCAAGAATTGACATAATTCTTTTACTGTAAATTCATTTCCTTTAAGGTTTTTACCTTTCTCTTTTAACAATTTTGAAAGTTTAGTTATATAAGGTAATTCAATTCCAGCCTCTAATAATATTTCTTCTTTTAAAACAGTATTCTTTGGTGTATCATCATTTATTATTTTGCCATTATTCATAACCAACACTCTATCTGCATATTTAATCTCTTCAATGTAATGTGATATTAAAATAACAGTGATTTTTTCATTTTTATTTAACTCATACACCTTGTTTAATAAATCTATTCTGCCATTTTTATCTATCATGCTGGTAGGTTCATCTAAAACTAATATTTTAGACTTTAGACATAAAATTCCTGCAAGTGAAACTTTTTGTTTTTGTCCACCAGAAAGTTTATTTGTTTGACTATAACGCAAATCTTTTATTCCAAGTATATTTAGCGACTCATCAATTCTTTTATCCATCTCTTCAGATTCAAACCCAAGATTCTCCATACCAAATGCTACATCTTCTTCAACAATACTTGCAACAATTTGATTGTCTGGATTTTGAAATGCCATACCAATATTTCTTCTTATATTTATAAGATTTGATTCATCTTTTGTATTCATCCCATAAATTGTCACATCACCACTACTTGGCAATATCAATGCATTTAGGCATTTAACAAAGGTTGACTTTCCACTTCCATTTTTTCCTATTATACAAATAAATTCACCTTCATTTATAGAAAGTGAAATATCATCAATTACTCGCTTTTTCGATATAATTTCATTTTCCTCATTAGTTATATCAAAGTCAACTATTAAATTTTTTATACTAATATTTTCCATAAATAAAGGCGGCCATTCGCCGCCTAAAAAATAAACATATCATTTACTAGCTTTGAATCCATCTACCATCACTACCTATGTTAAAACCATTTATAGTTGTATTTGTTGCCATAAAACCATACAACCCTTGAGTTGTTCCTTTTGGATAAAAATAATAAAAAGAAACATTACCATTTTTATCAGCTATTTGTTTCCAGCCTGTAACCATTACACCACTTTCATCAAAATAAAAATATTTATTATCATATTTCACCCAAGAATTTGAAAGCATAGCACCAAAATTATCTCCAGATTGAGTATCAAAATAATAATATGTATCATTTATATTTACCCAACCAGAAACCATAGTACCATCTGTTCCAAGATAATAATACCTATTGTTGATGTTTTGTACACCAACTTTCATTTCTCCTCTTTCATCAAGATAATACCATTTATTCTGCCACTGTATCCAATTATTTTTAACCATTTGTCCATCTGGTCTATAAAAATACCAAGTGTTATTCATTTGAACCCAACCAACACTTTGTCTGCCACTATTATATGAACTGGCCCCACCACCATGAGCAATAAGTGAAAGTGTAGCATCATCAACTGCTATAGAACCTGACTCTGTATATTCAGAATTTTTACCATACTCTGATTGAGCATCAGAACCAGGAACAGTCCTAACTTTAAATGAATAATCGCCTACTTTATTAAAATAGCCACTAAAATTATAACTATTACCGCGATATCTATCTACTCTTGCTACAACTGAAGAATCTCTATATAAAACTATATCATAATATCCAGAATCTCTTACATTTGGAGATTCCCATCTTGCTGTACCTCTATTATCTTCCCAATATACATTTTGAGGAGCATCGTAAGTTCCTTTTATTCCCCTAAGTGCAAATACAACTTTTAAATTTGATGTTGAAAGCCTCTGTGCTGATATAAAAGTTCCCTTTGAAATATAACAATTTGATGAAGAATATGAACTTAAAAATCTATAATAGTAATCATTGCTACTATTGTTATTATAATTATTATATTCATCATAATCTTTGGTAGTAAGATATACTACAACTCTTGGGCTTCCACCTATTTCAAAATCTCTATCGCCTTGTGAATACCATTCAGCCGATTCTATCACATATTTTGCAGAAGAAGATACATATACATTATAATCATTTGATTCTCCATCTGCTGTACCTGGACTTATGTCTGGCAATCCATCTTCACTGATTGAGTCAAAATCAAAGTTAAAATTTGTTCTTATACTGATACTATTTATGTCCTTATAAACAACCCTTGCATTTGACACAAAATCAAATGAAAAAACCATAAATAAACTTAAAAGGATTGCAATTATCTTGATATTTATCTTTTTATTCATTTTAGTAAAACTCCTTTCAAAAAATCAAATAAAAAAGCAATAAGATATTGCCCCCCTCACAATTATATATTCTTAATTTTACAATATTTTATCTATAAAGTCAATGATTTTCACAAATTACTCACAATTTTTTAACAATTCAATATACATATTTTCTTTTAATTCTTTTCTTGATAAAAATGGTGCCATATCTTCAAGTGGTGGACTTACAACTCTACCATCTTTTGTTTTTCTACCTGAACTCTTAGGTTCCCATACTTGCTCTTTATCTGTAAATACTTCTATAATTGAAGCCTTATCAAAATTTAAAATTTTTTTTATGGTTTTATTTAATTCACTGCACTTTTTTATACTAAAATATTTAATTCCAAAAGCATTTGCAATTTTTTCATAGTTTGGAAATGACAAATCATGAGACTCAGGTCCTATACCAACATGCGAATGATTGCTAAATAAATTATTTTGTGTAATTCTAAGCGAATGATATCCTTCATTATTTATAATAAAAAGTTTTATAGGTAGTTTATTAGTTATAACAGTTTGAATTTCTTGCATATTCATCATAAAACCACCATCACCTTCAAATGCAATAACTTCTTTTTTACCATTTGCAACACAGGCACCAATAGAAGCAGGTAGTCCATAGCCCATAGATGCTATTACATTGTTATTTATAAATCTCGTATTTTCTTTTATAACATAACTTTGATGACCAGCTACACAGCTTGCTCCACTTGTTGCTACTGAAATTGAATCTTTTTTTAAATTTTTAGACAATGCATCAAAAAATGCATATACATTTACTTTAGAACCTCTATATTTATTTTTATCAACTACAGGGTACTTATTTTTCCAAAAAACACACTTTTCATTCCAACTCTTATTATTAAATAATTTTTTAATTTTATTTTTCTTTAAATAATCATCAAAAGATACAAAAAAATCTTTTGCATCTGCATGTATTTTATAGTCAACATGAATTGTATGTTTTTTAAACTCTTCTTTATCTATATCTACCATCACAACTTTTGCTACTCTTGCCCAATCTTTATAATTATATCCAGTTTGCCTAATAGATATTCTTGTACCAATAGCAATTATTAAATCTGAATTTTGAATGGCAAAATTACCTGCCCTATCTCCCATATTGCCAGCACGCCCACAATACAGGTCATTATTTGTCTCAATTAAATCTATTGAATCCCAATAAGTAACTACTGGAATATTCATTTTCTTTATAAGACTTCTAAATTCTTTAAAACCATTTGATAATCTAACACCAAAGCCAGCATATATTACTGGTCTTTTAGCACTTTTAATCAATGAAATCACTTTTTTTATATCATTTATTTTTACTTTTTTTGGTAATAACTTATCATCTTCTTTTTTAGACATAGTTCCATAATAAGGCTTTAGTTTTTCAGTATCAATTATTTCTCCCTGAAAATCTACTGGTATATCTAACCACACTGGTCCCATCCTACCAGTAGTCGCAAGATAAAATGCTTTTTCAAGATGAAATCTAATATCTTTTGGTTTATCAATAGTCACTGCATACTTTGTCATATTTTTAACAGATGATACTATATCAAACTCTTGATCGCCCATCGAACGAAGTTTTGCACCAGTTTTCTTTTTCTCATACATTGACGTAGTATCGTGTCGCACTTGCCCACTAACAACTATCATTGGAATAGAATCAAGATAAGCAGATGCCACACCATTAAGAGCATTGATACCTCCAGGACCAGTAGTTACACAAAGTAATGCTGGCTTATTATTAATTCTTGCATAACAATCTGCTGCCATAGCTGAAGCTTGCTCATGATGATTGTAAAGCATCTTGAGACCCTTCTTATGACCAAAAGAGTCATTTAAATGCATGGCACCTCCGCCAATAACAGTAAAACCGTGGCAAATGCCGTGATCAACTAAAAAGTTGGCAATATAATCTGATAACTTAATTAACATTAATATACCTCTTAATTACTAAATATTAGTGAACACCATACACAAGAAAATAGTTGGAGCAAAAACAAATTTTTTGCGAATCTGGCGATAGCTGAGCCTTAGAGTTTTAGCACTGTTTGAGCGCGAAAGCGCGAGTTTGCAAAACTTTTGGCGAAGCAGAGCCAGAGCTCGTATAAAAAATCTTGTTTTTGCGACCTATTTTCGGTGTATGGTGTTCACTAATTATAGTTAAGTGTGATATTACATCTTTTCACTGAGTGCTACGGCAACTGCTACAGTCATTCCTACCATTGGATTATTGCCTGCACCAATAAATCCCATCATATCAACATGTGCTGGCACAGATGATGAACCTGCAAATTGTGCATCTGCATGCATTCTACCCATAGTATCAGTCATACCATAAGATGCTGGACCTGCAGCCATATTATCAGGATGAAGTGTCCTACCTGTACCACCACCAGATGCAACTGAAAAATATTTTTTGCCTTGCTCTATTCTTTCTTTCTTATATGTTCCAGCTACTGGATGTTGAAAACGAGTTGGGTTAGTTGAATTTCCAGTTATAGATATATCTACATTTTCACGATGCATAATAGCCACACCTTCCATCACATCATCAGCACCATAACATTTAACCTTTGCTCTTTCTCCTTTTGAATAAGCTGTGGTATTAACTTCTTTTAATTCATTTTTAAAGTGGTCAAACTCAGTTTGCACATAAGTAAAACCATTTATTCTCGAAATTATTTTTGCTGCATCTTTTCCAAGTCCATTTAAAATTACTCGTAAAGGTTTTTTACGAACCTTATTTGCATTATTAGCTATACCAATAGCACCTTCTGCAGCAGCAAAACTTTCATGACCTGCCAAAAATGCAAAGCACTCAGTTTCTTCAGATAAAAGCATAGAGGCAAGATTTCCATGACCTATACCTACTTTTCTATTTTCAGCAACTGAACCTTCTATACAAAATGCTTGAAGTCCAAGTCCAATGTTTTCAGCGATCTTATATGCTTCTTTATCACCTTTTTTTATAGCAATCGCTGCACCTGCTATATATGCATAACAAGCATTTTCAAAACATATTCCTTGTATGCCTTTTATGATACTATAAACATCTACACCTTTGTCATCACAAATTTTTTTTGCTTCATCTATGTCTTTTATACCATATTCATTCAATACTTTATTTATTTTATTGATTCTTCTATCATAGCCTTCAAATGTTATACTCATAACTACTCCTTTCTTGGATCTATTATTCTTTTTGCATCTTTAACTCGACCATATTCACCTTTAGATTTTTCCCAAGCCTCATTAGGGGTATCACCTTTTTTTATAAAATCAGTCATCTTTCCAAGTGATACATATTGATATCCAATAATCTCATCATTTTCATCAAGCGCAATACCTGTGACATACCCTTCTGCTATTTCAAGATATCTTGAACCTTTTTCTTTTGTTCCATACATAGTTCCAACTTGTGATCTTCTACCTTTACCAAGGTCTTCAAGTCCAGCACCTACAGCAAGTCCATTATCTGAAAAAGCAGATTGGGTTCTGCCATATACTATTTGAAGAAATATCTCTCTCATGGCAGTATTAATTGCATCACAAACTAAATCAGTGTTAAGTGCTTCTAATATAGTTTTTCCAGGCAAAATTTCAGATGCCATTGCAGCAGAATGAGTCATACCACTACATCCAATAGTTTCAACCAATGCTTCTTCAATAATTCCATTTTTTACATTTAAAGTCAATTTGCAAGCACCTTGTTGTGGCGCACACCAACCTATACCATGGCTAAATCCACTTATGTCTTTTACTTCTTTTGCATGTACCCATTTACCTTCTTCTGGGATTGGTGCATTTTCATGATTTGCACCTTTCATAACTTTACACATGCACTCTATATCTTTAGTATAAACCATATATACCTCCTGTAAATATGTATAATATTATTTTCTTTTATAAATTAAACTACATTTAATAATTATATCATAATTATACATATTTTACTATATATACTATAATAAACTTTAAAATAAATATAATAAATTAAAAAATAATAATTGACTTATTTTGATAAAAAATGTATAATTTATAAGTTATATATTTATGTAATTCGGAGACATACCCAAGAGGCCGAAGGGGCGCCCCTGCTAAGGGTGTAGGGTGGATCAAACCGCCGCGAGAGTTCAAATCTCTCTGTCTCCGCAAAAAAATCAGCAAAAATGCTGATTTTTTATTTTACATATTTTTTTATTTCAGCAATTCTATCCCTATAAATTGCTGCTTGTTCAAAATTCAAATCAAGAGCAGCCTCTCTCATAAGTTTTGTAAGTTCAGTTATAACTTTATCAAGTTCTTTTTTATTCATAGATTCATAGTCTTTCTTAATGCCATTTTCAATTTGCACTGCAGTTTTTGATATGGTTATCAAGTCTTGAACTCTCTTTTTTATAGTTTTAGGAGTTATATTATTTTCTATATTATATTGTTCTTGTATTTTTCGTCTTCTTTCTGTCTCACTTATACAATTTTTCATAGAATCAGTAATATTATCTGCATACATAATTACACGACCATTTGCATTTCTTGCAGCACGACCAACTGTTTGAATTAAAGATATTTCAGACCTTAAAAAACCTTCTTTATCAGCATCAAGTATAATTACAAGACTTATTTCTGGAATATCAAGCCCTTCTCTAAGCAAATTTATTCCTACTAATACATCAAATTTATCAAGTCTCATATCTCTAATTATTTCTGCTCTTTCAAGTGTCTCTATATCTGAATGTAAATATCTCACTCTTACTTTTTCTTTTGTAAGATATTTAGTCAAATCTTCTGCCATTCTTTTGGTAAGGGTAGTGATTAATATTTTATTACCATTTTTAATTTCTTTATTTATCTCAAGTAGCAAATCATCAATTTGATTTTTTGTTGGTCTAACTTCAATAATTGGATCAAGAAGTCCAGTAGGTCTTATCAATTGTTCTGCTCTTAATTCTTCATTATTCTTTTCATATTCATTTGGGGTCGCTGATACATATAAAATTTTATCTATTTTAGATTCAAATTCAGTAAAATTAAGTGGTCTATTATCAAGTGCTGATTTTAATCTAAATCCATAGTTTACAAGAGTAGTTTTCCTTGATAAATTGCCATTAAACATACCACCTATTTGAGGCAAAGTTTTATGAGACTCGTCTATTATCATTAAAAAATCTTTTGGGAAATAATCAATCAAAGTATAAGGTGGCACTCCAGGTTCTTGAAAATTTAAATATCTTTCATAATTCTCTATGCCAGAACAAAACCCTGTTTCTCTTAACATCTCAACATCATAATTAGTTCTTTCTTCTAAACGCTGTGCCTCTATCAGTTTATTATTTTTTTTAAAATACTCAACTTCAACTTTTAAGTCAGAAAGAATATCATTACAGGCTAATTCTATTTTTTCTTTATCAACTGCGTATTGAGTTGCTGGAAATATAACTATATGTTTCATCTCTGAAACAACTTCACCGGTTATCAAATCTAATTTTTGTATTTTATCTATAGTATCAAAATCAAGTTTTACTCTATAAATTTCTTTATCAAATGATACAGGATAAATATCTATCGTATCACCTTTAACTCTAAATGTTCCTCTTTTAAAATCAATCTCATTTCTATGGTATTGAATTTCAATAAGTCTTTTTATTATATCTTCTCTGCTTTTATTATCATTTGGTCTAAGTGAAAGTGTCATATTTTTATAGTCAATTGGAGAGCCTAAGCCATAAATACATGAAACCGAAGAAACTATAATTACATCATTTCTCTCACAGAGACTTGCAGTTGCAGAATGTCTTAATTTATCAATTTCATCATTGATACTTGCATCTTTATCTATATAAGTATCAGTTTGTGGTACATATGCTTCAGGCTGATAATAATCATAATAAGATACAAAATATTCAACAGCATTTTCTGGAAAAAAATCTTTAAATTCACTATATAGTTGTGCCGCAAGTGTCTTATTATGTGCTATAACTAAAGTCGGAACATTCAATTTTTCAATTACATTTGCCATAGTAAATGTTTTTCCGCTACCAGTAACTCCAAGTAAAGTTTCTTTCTTTTTTCCAAATAAAAAACCACCAACCAATTTTTCAATAGCAGTTGGTTGGTCGCCTGTAGGTTTATAATTTGATTTTAACTTAAACTTATTCATTATTTATAGTTTCAATACAGTGTTTTAAAAGTATAGCTACTGTCATAGGTCCAACCCCACCTGGGACAGGCGTAATATATGATGTTTTATTTGCTACTTTATCAAAGTCAACATCTCCACATACAATTTTTTTATCCTGTTCATAAAATCTATGAATACCAATATCAATTACAATTGCACCATCTTTTACATAAGTATCATCAATAAATTTTGCTTTTCCAATAGCTACAATTAAAATATCGGCTGTCTTACAAATTTCTTTTAAATTTTTAGTTTTTGAGTGACAAATAGTTACAGTAGCATTTTCATTTAATAACAAAATTGACACAGGCTTCCCCACTACATTACTTCTACCAAGCACAACACAATTTTTACCATTTAAGTCTATATTTGACCTCTTCAATAATTCAACAACTCCTTCAGCAGTACAAGGGAAAAAACCAGTATTACCTTGAAGCAGTGCACCAAGATTTTTTACGCTAAAACCATCAACATCTTTATTTGATGCAATTTTATCTATTATATTCTTTTCATTTATTGTACTGGGCAAAGGCAACTCAACAAATATTGCATTTACAGTATCATCATTATTTAATTCTTCAATTTTACTTATAAGTTCTTTTTCACTAATGCTACTATCAAAACATAATTGCTTAAATTCTATACCGACATAATCAAATTTTTTCTTTTTATTCTCAATATAAACCTTTGAAGCTTCATCATCTCCAACTAATATGTCAACCATACAAATCTTTTTATTTAATTTAAGGTAATCACTACACTTAACTTTTAATTCATCTAAGATTACCTTTGATATTTGATTTCCATCTATGATATTATACATAATTTATTCGTTTCTAAGCGGAATCGAACCGCTATCTGCGACTCCGGAGGCCACCGTTTTATCCATTAAACTATAGAAACATATTCCACTAATTTAATTTATCTTTCAAAACTATAAGTGCTTGTAATAATTGTTTATCATTATAGTTTTCATTTAATTTTATATACCAATCTTCATCCAAAAACTTATTATCTTCATCATAAATTTTTAAATTCTCTTTATGTGGTTTTTCATCTTCAGATTTATTTATCTCACTTTTAGTTGACACTTCAAGTTTTGTTTCTTCAAGAAGTGCCCCTTCTTTTGAATATACATATTTTACATTATTTTCTATAACTATTATATTATTATCTTCATCATAATTTATTTCAAATCCATCAAAATCAAGAGAATAATCTGGCAAAATTCCTTTATAGTCAATAGTGTATCCACTTGGTGGGAAATATTCTGATACGGTAAATTTAAATGCAGAACCATCTTCATATGGTATTATATTTTGAACTACTCCCTTTCCATATGTTCTTACACCTACAATTTTTGCTTTTTTATAATCTCTCATTGCTTGAGTAAATAACTCAGCCGCAGAAGCAGTTGAATAATCAGTAAGTATTACTATTGGCAAATCAACCTCGTGTTTATCAACAGCATATGCAGCATCTACAATTTCATCTCTTTCTTTTATATATACAAGTAAAGTTTTTCCTTCATCAAAAACATTTTCTTTTTGATTCAATGTATATCTACCATCATTATCTTTCACCATATAATCTATAATTTCACATACAGTTAGTAATTCACCACCTGGATTGCCTCTCAAATCTATTATAAGACCCTTGATATTTTGATTAAACAGTTTTTCAAGTCCTGCCTTAAATTGATTAGCAGATTTACCAGTAAATTCAGTCAAATGTAAATATCCAATATCACCTTCATATACTTCAGTAGAGACAAGTTTAATATCAACCTTTCCACAATATACTGTAAGTTTTACATTTTTTTTCTCTGAATCTCTATATACCTCTAATTCTCTCTTTGCACCTTCTTCTCCTCTTATAAGACTTATAATATATTCAAGGTCTTTACCTCTTACATATTCTCCATTTATACTTACAAATACATCTCCTTTTTTTACTCCACCTATTTCAGCAGGTGAATCTTCATAAACTAAATCAACTATACTATCTTTTGCTTTTTTATCAAAACTAACTTGACATCCTATACCATAATATACACCTTCAGTAGTTGTCTCTGTAAACTCTTCAAATTGTTTTGCTGGCATATATTCCGCATACTTATCCCCAAGTGCACTTAAGTATCCAGAAAACATTGCATCTTCAATTTTTTTATTATCTTTATTATCATAGTGATATAAAATATTTATCGCATCATCTATAAATGCAAGTTTATTAGTAAATCTTTCTAAATCAATTTGATTATGTTTAGATATTTGAGACACAGATGCTATATTAAAATTTTTACCGAATAGCGCTCTAAAATGAGGTTTAAATACTTTTATAGCTAAAAATCCCACAGAAAAAATACCAACAAAAATCAATAAAAAAAATGCTAATAAAATAGTCAATATAATATTTTTTCTTTTTGACTTATTTAATTTTTTTGTAAGTATTTCTATTTTGTTATTTTCAATAAATGCAGTATTTTTAATAAATTCCTCATTATTTATTTCTAAATTGTCCATAATATTCTCCTAACCGACAAATGTAATTGGATTTACATATGATCCATTTTTTCTAATTCCAAAATGTAGATGCGGACCTGTAGATATTCCAGTAGAACCGACTTCACCTATCTTTTGACCTTGACTCACTTCTTGCCCCACTTCGCAACTTCTTTTACTAAGGTGCATATATATAGTAAATATTCCACTTCCGTGGTCAATCATAATATAATTGCCACCTGAATATGAGTATTTTGATATAACAACCTCTCCCGCAGCAGCAGCAATTACAGTAGTACCTGTGGGAGCTCCTATATCTATACCTTGATGAAAAGTAGAGCCACCTTTTGTTGGTCTATTTCTTTTTCCATAAGTTGATGTGATTCTTTTAGAATCTGGACAAGGCCATACAAGTCCACCTTGTAAAATTCTTTTTGAATTACCTCTTGCAAGTATGGCTCTTTCAATCGCTGCAATTTCTGCTTCAAGTCTTTTCTCTTCTGCTTGTAATTTTTTAAGTTCGGCTTGACTTGTATTAATTTTACTTTTAGTATCTTCCAGTTCTTTATTTTTTTCATCAATTAATTGTTCAATACTTGCTTTTTGAGCCATCTCAATTTCTTTTAAATATACAAGTTCAGCCTTCTCATTTTGTAATTGGTTTTCAAATATAATAATATTATTTTTAATTATAACAAGTTCATTTAATTTACTTCTATCATAATCAGTTATGCTTTGTATATATTCTGCTTTAGTAAGTATATCTTCAAGATTATCACCACTTAAGATATTTTCAACAAGTGATGTTTCGCCTTTCTCATAAAAGAACTTTATTCTTAGTTTCATTTCATTATATTGTTGTTCTTCTTTTACTTTTGCATCTTCAAGTTCTTTATTAGTTATATCTATTTCATCTTGTTTTAAATCTATATTAACAAGTGTCTGATTTAACTCATCAACAAGCAATTCAAGATTTTTATCCAATTCTTCAATAAACTTTTGAGTATCATTTTTTAATGAATTAAGATTTTTTATTGTATTTTGAACTCTTTTCTTATTTTCATTTATTCTATTTATCGCACTTTGAGAATTTTCTATACGCAATTTTTCTTCATCAGTCATACCTTCATCTTCAGCATAAGACAAAAAACAAAATGTCAATAAACAACAAATTAAAATAGGTATTAATTTTTTTAACTTATGTCTTATATTCATTTATATTTTAAGGTGTTTTCTAATAGTGAAAAATGATACCAACATACATATAAAGCATGATACTGATATAGAAATCATACACATAGGAATGGCAATAATTGATAAATCAACTGGAGTAAATATATTTTTTAAAAAACTTGCATGTTCAATTATATATTTCATAAAATAATTATAAGACCCACATACAGCTATTAGTGGTATCATAGCACCAAAAAGTCCTATAAAAAATCCCTCAATTACAAATGGTGCTCTTATCATAAAATTGGTAGCACCAATTAGTTTCATGATTTCATTTTCTTTCTTTCTAAATTGGCTTGCAAGAGAAATTGTATTTGAAATTAAAACCATTGCAATCACAAGTAGTAAACTAATCAAAATCATACTAAATGTGCTTATGCCTACATTCAAACTTGTAAGAGCATCTATAAGCACACTTGAATAATTTACTTGTCTAACTCCATCTATGCTTTTTAAATAATTGACATATTCTATTTGTTTAGTAATATCATTTAATAAAATCTCATACGAGGCTGAACTTGCAAGTGGATTATCATCTTCAAATGCTTTAGCAAGTTCTGGTTTATTGTCAAAATAATCAACTTTAAATTTTTCCCACGCCTCATTACTTGACTTAAATTTTATTGATTTTACATATTCTTTTAAAAATTTTTCATTTGCAAGATTTTGTATCTCTTCTTCACTTAAATTACTATTAAAAAATACTTGTATGCCTACTGTAGTCTCTACATTTTTAATTATTCCTCTTATGTTAGTTGCCAACACAAAAAATATGCAGAATATAAATACACTGCTCGCAATAGTACCTATGGAAGCAAAAGAAAATAACTTTTTATTCCCAAGATTTCTAAATCCAGTTTTAAGTACATAACTTAACATTATTCATTTTCTAAATACTTTTTAAATTGATTATCAAGACCATAATCATCATATATAAGATTACCTTCATCAAGTCTAATCACTCTTTTATTCATTCTTTCAACAAGATGCATATCATGGGTTATAATAACTACTGTTGTCCCATTAAGGTTTATAGTATTAAGTAAATTTATAATTTCATTCGTACTTATTTCATCAAGATTTCCAGTGGGTTCATCAGCAAGTAAAATCTTAGGTTTATTTATAATTGCTCTTGCTATAGCTACTTTTTGTTTTTCTCCACCAGATAATTCATTTGGCATTTTGTTTGCTTTATTTCTTAAATCAACTAAATTAAGTATTTTTATAACATGTTTTTTAATTTTAAATGAATTAACACCTATAACTTCTTGTGCAAATGCTATGTTTTCAAAAACATTTCTATCTTCAAGTAATTTAAAATCTTGAAAAACAACACCTAATTTTCTTCTATAGTATGGTATATTTCTATTTGTTATATATTCAATATTATCTCTGAAAACTTTTATAGAGCCACTTGTAGGTTTTAATTCTCTTGTCAATAGTTTAAATAAAGTAGATTTTCCTGCCCCAGTTTTCCCTACAACAAAAACAAATTCGCCTTCATCAATTTTTAATGTTAAATCTTTGATGGCGTAAGTTCCTTTATCATATTTTAATGAAACATTATTAAATCTAATCATATTAGTATAAGAAAATACCCTTTTCAGTTATTTTTAATTTATTATCTTTTAATAATTTACCTATTGATTTTTTAAAAACATTTTTGCTTACCCCAAAATCATTTTGGACTTGAACACTGGTACAATTTTTATCATTATATATTAGATGACCTTTAAATTTTATCTTTATAGTTTTATAAACTTTTTCAGCATTTTGTTCATATTCAAATGTTCTTATATCTTTATTTTTGACCTTTTTATTAAATTCTTTATTATTTAAATACATAGTAGCACATAGTCTATCTGACTTATCTACATACATAAGAACATCAACCTTATCTTTTACATTTAATTTTTTTGTTTGTTCAGAATAAGGTAATAACAAATCTCTTTCAAGACCAATATTTAAAAATGCTCCAGTATCATTTATATCATTTACAGTTAGTTTTGCTACATTTCCAACAGTTAAAAAAGGTTTTTTAGTAGTGGATATTAGTCTATTCTTACTATCTTTATAAATAAATACTTCTACATAATCTCCTACATTGGCACCTTTTGGTATTTGTTTTTTAGGCAACAACACTTTATTATTATTTTCATCATATAAATAAGCACCTATATCAACTAACTTACCAATTTTTAAATTTTCTATATTCCCTATTTTCATTATAATATAATTTCAGACAATATTTTCATAAGTGCATATTTACCTTGATAATATGATAACCCACCTTGCATATACGCAAGGTAAGGTTCTCTCATAGGAGCATCACAAGACAATTCAATACTTGAACCTGATATAAAGCATCCTGCAGCCATTATAACTTGAGAATCGTATCCAGGCATATCGGCAGAATATGGTTCAATATATGAATCAACAGGTGAACACTCTTGTATAATTTTACAAAACTTTGTTAATTTTTCTTTATTTAATAATTTAATAGCAATCACTATATCATTTATCTCATCATTATACATAGGAATTGTGTCAATTCTGTATTCATTTAATACATAACTAAATAAAATCAAAATTTTTACACAATTATAAACAATTTGAGGTGCCATATATAAGCCTTGCAGGATATTTCTATTTTGATTAAAACTAACTCCTACTTCAGAGCCTATCCCTGGTGCAGTTAATCTATATGCACAATTTTCAACTAAATCTTTTTTACCAACTATATATCCACCTGATTTTGCAAGTCCACCACCTGGATTTTTAATTAAAGACCCACACATCAAATCAGCACCTACATCAGTTGGTTCAAAGCAATCTACAAATTCTCCATAACAATTATCAACAAGTATAATTATATCTTTATTTATATTTTTTACAAAACTTATAGCATCAGTAATTTTTGATATTGACAATGCCTTTCTTTCACTATAGCCTCTTGACCTTTGTATAAATACAAGTTTTGTTTTTTCATTTATTTTTTTCTTTATGCTATCATAATCAAAATCATTATTTTTTAAATCTACATAATCAAATGATATGTTATAACTCTTTAATGACATAGGTTCATCATTTATACCAATTGTCGCATTTAAAGTATCGTATGGCATACCAGTTATTGATATAAAATTATCATTTGGCATAAGATTTGCAAAAAGTGCAAGTGAAATTGCATGTGTGCCAGATACTATTTGCTGTCTAACAAGTGCAGTTTCAGTATTAAATACTTTTGCATACACTTCTTCAATCTTATCTCGTCCCATATCATTATAACCATAACCAGTAGATTCAACAAAATGACTTTCTGAAACTTTTGAATCTATAAAAGCTTTTAATACTTTAAATTGATTATAATTATATATCTTTTCAATGACATCAAACTTGTCAGAAATCTTTTTTTCTGCTTCATTTACTATCTCTATTGATTTTTTTAATTTACTCTCTATACCCATAAACTATGATAACTTTGGCTCGCACAGCTCGCCCATACGAAAATCGCACTACTCGCACATACTATTCGTAGTCGCGAATTAAGCGAGCAACATTACTCACTTTATAATATTAAAATAAAGTATAGTGCTGGTGCTGCAAAAATTACTGAGTCAAATCTATCGAGGATGCCACCATGCCCTGGGATTATATTCCCATAATCTTTCACATTGTAATCCCTTTTAATTGCAGAAGCAGTTAAATCACCTACCATTGATATTATTGAACCTATAGCACAAGCTATCCCAACTTGTATTGATGACAAAGGTATATCAAGATAAATATTTATTGAATTTGTTAAAAAAGGTAAATTGATATTTATATTTATTCTATTTAATATAAAAGAATATAAAAAACCAAGAAGCCCCGCACCTATTATGCCACCAATCATACCTTCAATAGTTTTATGCGGACTTAAGATTTTTGATAATTTATGTTTTCCAAATAGCATACCACTACAATATGCAAATGTATCACTTCCCCAACTTGCTATGAATATAAGCCAGACAAAATATACACCAGTATTTTCTATAATTCTAATCAAATAAATAAAACTAAATGTTACTGCTACATAAATGATACTAAAAAAAGTAATGGCAACTTCTTTTATATGATATGCAGGATATGACAACACATAAAACATAAGTAGCAAAAGTAAAAATACAATTAAAAAAAGTAAAATACCATTTTTTTGATAAAATGCTACCATTATGTAATAAAAGATAGTAAAAACATATGCAATATAAGATAAACCAGAATTTTTTAGATTTAAAACTTGAAATAACTCTATAAGACCACAGATAGAAAGTGCTATACAAGTAAAAAACAATATATTGCCACCCTTATACAATACAAAAAATAACATTAAAATCAATATAATGCCACTTATAAGTCTTGTAAAAAATGAAGTTATTTTTTTATTTTTCTTTTCGTCCACCAAATCTTCTATCTCTACTATTATATGATATTATAGCTTTATAAAACTCTTCTTTTGTAAATTCTGGCCACAAAACATCTGTAATATATATTTCAGAATATGCAATCTGCCAAAGTAAAAAATTTGACAATCTAAACTCTCCAGATGTCCTTATAAGTAAATCAGGGTCTTTTATATTTTTCGTATCAAGATTATCAGATATATCCTTTTCAGTAATTTGACTAAAATCAAAATGTTCTGATTGTAATTTTTTTATCGTTCTTATAATTTCATCTCTGCTACCATAATTAAATGCAATAGAAAAAACACATCTATTATTATCTTTTGTGATTTCAATCAACCTTTCACATTCTTCATAAAGTTTTTTTGGGAATTTATAAATATCACCAATAAAACTCACTTTTACATTATTTTTCATTGCCTTTTCTTCTATCTTACCAAGATACAAAAAAAACAAATTAAATAAAGAGTTGATTTCACTTTCACTTCTCTTCCAGTTTTCAGTGGAAAATGCATAGACAGTAAGAAACTTTACTCCTATACGGACTGCTTCCTCAAGTATAACTTCTAGTGCTTCGCACCCAGCCTTATGTCCAAGTTCTCTTGGCATATTTTTTTTCTTTGCATACCTACCATTGCCATCAAGAATTATTGCGATGGACTCTGGAATATTTATTATATTGTCATTCTCATCGTATAATAAGTAGATATTATTATCATTATCTGGAACTATTTTAATTTTACTTACATCCATAAACATTGAACTGGGCTCGCACAGCTCGCCCATACAAGCGACTCATAGTCGCGAGCTATTCAAGCGACTCGTAGTCGCGAGCTATGCAAGCGACTCGTAGTCGCGAGCTATGCAAGCGACTCGTAGTCGCGAGCTATACAAGCGACTCATAGTCGCGAGCTATGCAAGCGACTCGTAGTCGCGAGCTATGCAAGCGACAAAACTTACCTTATATGCACAATAATTAAATCTTCATTATTTCATTAGTCTTGGTTTCTACTGCATCTTCAACTTTCTTTATATAATCATCAAGCATTTTTTGAACATCTTTTTCAAATGTCTTTACATCATCCTCTGTGGCTTCATTGTTTTTTTCTAACTTCTTTATAAAATCATTTGCATCTCTTCTTGTATTTCTCATAGAAACTTTGATGTCTTCACCAATTTTTTTAATATCCTTTGATAAATCTTTTCTTCTTTCCTCATTTAACTCAGGGAAAACAAGTCTTATAACATCATTATCAATATTTGGGTTGATACCTACATCAGCTTCATTTATCGCCTTTACGATATCTTTGATGGCAGATTTATCATATGGTTGAATTATAAGTATTCTTGCCTCTGGTACAGAAAAATTTGCCATCTGGCTAAGTGGTGTCTTTGTACCATAATACTCAACTACAACCTTATCCAAAACTTTTGGATTAGCTCTGCCAGCTCTTATAGTTTGAAACTCATTTTTTAAACTTGTAAATGATTTCTCAAGTTTTTCTTTAAATTGATTAAATCTACTATCCATACTTTACCTCCTAATTATATACTAAGGTGCCAATACTCTCACCTTTAATTGCTTTTACTATAGAATCTTTTTCAAGTAAAGAAAAAATCCTAAGATTTAATTTATTTGCAAGACTTAATACTGTAGCTGATAAATCTATAACTTCCAATTTTTTATCAAACATTTCTTGCATACTTATCTTTTTATATTTTTTTGCATCACTATATTTTGCTGGATCTTTGTCATATACACCATCAATAGACTTAGCAAGCAAAAGCTCAGTACACTCAAGTTCTATGCTTCTAAGTACTACACCTGTATCAGTAGTAAAATATGGGTGCCCAGTACCACCGGCAAGTAAAACAACTTTGCCATTATTCATAGCCTCAATTGCTTTATCTTTTGAAAAAACACTAGCAATATCAGAGATACTAAATGCACCAAAAATCACTGAATCAATACCATTTAATCTTAATACACCTGCTATATAAAGAGAATTCATATAAGTAGAAAGCATACCTATCTCATCAGCTTTATATTTATCTATTTCTGAAAGAATCTTACCTCTTATAAAGTTTCCACCACCGGTAACAATAGCAATTTGAATTGTTTTGGTTTTAATTTTTTTTATTTGTTTACATATAGAATCAACTGTTTTAAAATCAAAACCGCTACCATCTTTTCCAGCAAGTGCTTCTCCAGAAAGTTTTAACATGACTCTTCTCATAAATTTCTCCTTTATATATCTACTAAGGGCTCGCACAGCTCGCCCATACAAGTGCATCGTAGTCAAGAGCTTTGCGAGCGAAAATAATTTATGCATCCAGTTGGTCTTCTATCAAGTCAACTGATACAAGTGAAGTGATACCTTTTTCCTGCATAGTTATACCATAAAGTCTATCCGCTTTTTCCATAGTGCCTCTTCTATGGGTAATTAATATAAATTGTGTTTCATTTGTAAGATTTCTTAAATACTCTGCATATCTATCTACATTTGATTCATCAAGTGCAGCTTCTATCTCATCAAGTAAGCAAAATGGTGAAGGTTTTAAATTTTGTATAGCAAAAAGTAAGGCAATAGCAGTAAGTGCTTTTTCTCCACCTGATAACTGCATCATATTACCAAGTTTTTTACCTGGTGGTTGCACAACTATAGCAACACCTGCATCAAGGACACCTCCATCTTCTGTTTCTACAAGTTTTAAATCAGCCTTACCACCACCAAAAAGTTTTTTAAATACAATTTCAAATTGTTCTTTTATCTTATTGAAGTTTTGATCAAATTGGTTTCTCATATTATTGTCAAGTTCTTCAACAATCTCTGCAATCATCTCTTCTGACTTCTTTATATCTTCATATTGAGTAGTCATCACATCATATCTTTCACCAATTTGTTGATACTCTTCTATGGCATTTACATTTATTGGACCAAGTTCTTGTATAACTTTTCTCTTTTCTTTTGCAAGTCTTTTTATATCTTCACTTGAGCCAAGGTCATCTCTATACTTTTCACATGCAAGTGCATAAGTTAAACTATAACTCTCATACATAGAATTAGTTATTTCTTCTATTCTTAAATTTGCTTTTTCAAGTAAAGTATTTAATCTATTCGCTTCATTTTCAAGATTTATTTGGTCATTTGTTATCTTATCTTTTGATTCATAATACTCTTTTCTATTAGCGAGGTTGCTTGTCTTCTTTTCAGTCTTTATATTAATTTCATCTTGAGAATTTTTAACTAAAGTATCTATTTCTTTTATTCGATTTTCATATTCTTTAATCGTATTCTCTTTAATATTTATATTATCTATAGTACTCAAATCATCATTTTCTATTTTTTTCTTTTCTTCTACAAGATTATTTACATTCAAAATTGTCTTTTTTACATTGTCAGATATAAATCTTGTTTTATTAGACACATTTGAATATTTTAACTTCATATCACTAATTATATTTAAAGTCATAGTATTTTTATCTATGTTATAATTAGCTAAAGTTTCTTTCATTTTTTCAAGTTTGCTAAAACTTATGTTATAATCTTCTG
>JAJMZN010018672.1:0-28493 GCA_023807165.1 Diplodinium dentatum
ATGAATATATTCTCAATTTGGAAACATTTCAACAATACAACAAAGAAAATATGCTGATCTATCAGATTTTCGCTTTAATTCTTCCAATAATTTTGCTCTATTCGCAGCATCGTCTCAATGTCATCATGCGTATCTTGCACTATGAATTCATGGTTCTCAGTTTAGTGCATTTACACACAAACCACTATCATCTGCTATGATATTTGCTTCTATTCATTTTTCTTTTAAGAATTTATGAACAGCATTACATTTTATTAAAGCATTATCTAAAAAAGTTTTTCAATCTTCTACTATGTCATCATAGAATCAGATATCATTTAGTGATAAAATCTCAGCATCAGAAAATATTTCTTTAAATTCTTTTATTTTGTGTTTATTATTAGAAGCAAGAATAATTTTACGCATAATGTTTTATGGAATTTAAAACAAGAAAAATTATTAGTAATTCTGAATTTAATATCAAGTAAGATAAAATTATTCTAAAATAAACTTTCTCATTTCTTTCCTTATTTGTTTATAATTTGGATATAAGTTTTCCACTACTTTCCAGAATTTATCTGAATGATTTTTTTGGACTAGGTGAGCACATTCATGGGCGGCAACATACTGTATATATTTTTGTGGTAAATGAACGAGTTGTAAATTCAAAACAATATCTTGTTTAGATGAACAGTGTCATCGGCGAGCTCTCATTTTTCTTATAGTTAATGATTTATAGGGAACACACAATTGATCTGAAAATTTATCTACCCATTCTTTGGAATATTCCAAGAGAATTTCTTTTAGTTTTTTTTCTTTGGTGGTTTTGGAATAACTTTTATCATTATCAAAAAAATCTGACCATGAAAGTTTTTCTCAGAATATTAGGAGTTCTTCGTCAGTAGTTGATTTTAATTTTTCTTTCTTGGAATATCTTTGGTACAGTTTCTCTCATCTTTCTAAAAATTCAGTTAAGAATTTTTCATTTTTCTTCAATCTAGTTGGGATAGTAAAAACCACTACGCCATCACGATTAATCCTAGCATAAGCATTACGAGTATTTTTGTAAACTATTTCGTGAGGGAAGTCCATTATGAATTAGTAATTAAAATCCAGATTGTAAATCCAGCATTTTCTTATATTTTCAGTTCTTTCTAATCAATGATTGATGAGTTCAATCTTCAATAACTTTTCATTCTTCAAATAATAATATTCTATCGGCAGATTTTACGGTTTGTAATCTGTGGGCGACAATGATTACAGTCTTTCACTCAAATAGATTATTTAAAGCATGAGAAATTTCTTCTTCATTGAAGCTGTCCAATGCAGAAGTTGGTTCGTCGAGTAAAATTATATCAGGATTTTTTAGCATGATTTTTGCAATTGCTAATCTTTGCTTTTGTCATCACGATAATCTAACTCATCTTTCTCAAATCTCTGTTTGAAGTCATTCAACGAAATCATAGATAAATTCACACTTTGCTGCTTTTATAACTTTTTTAAGTTTAGCTTCAGTTGGTTGCTCTTTCAGAGCATAAACTAAGTTATCATAAATAGTTCAGTCAAAAACAGATGGATCTTGAGTTAAAAATCAGATATGAGAAAAATAACTATATAAATCTACATGATGAATTTCTTGATTATCAACAAAGATCTCTCATTCTTCGAGTAATAAATATCACGCAATTAATTTCATTAAAGTAGTTTTTCATGAACCACTTTCTCAAACGAATGCAGTTTTACTTCATCATTTTATATCTAATGAAAAACGTTCAAATACGTTTCTATCTTCAGTGTATCCAAAAGTTATGTCTTTGATTTTAATATCTCAAGATTTGTAATTGAATGGAGTATCTTTAAATGTGTTTTTCATTTTAGGAATTTCTGCGAAAGTATCCCACAATTTTTGTACTCCTGCAAATTCGTTAGTAAATTCTTTGTATAATTGGGCAGAATTATCTATTACTTTTTGGAATAAAGTGGCAGAAGCAAGTAGTCATACAAATAAAGACAAATCACCATTATTAGTTATAACTAAGTATCAATAGTATAATATGAATATGTTGAGTATGAAAGAAAATATCGTTCAAACTCGATAAATTCACCACGCCCAGTTGTTTATTTTGATATGTGATTTGTAGGCCGTTTGTAAAATTTCGTTATCTTTTTCTATTTCAAATTGCTCCTTATTATTCTGTAAAATTTCCATTTTGGACATAATCATTTTCACAAATTGTCTTCAATGCTCAGCCATAATTCAGCGTTTGCTTACCATTTCTGGTAAACGTCTTTTTTGAAAACTTCTTATCAGAATGAATATTATGCAAAAAATCACTACAAAAATAAGTATAAATTTAATTCATCCAGTTAAATAAATCTGATATAATACATATATGGTTGTTATTATTAAATCTGGTACTTTTTCGCAAAGTTTTTTGAATAATCATCGCCGAAGTTTTATTCCGTCATTCATAATAAATTGAAGTTTTCAGGTTCATAATTTTTCTACAGTAGTATTATCTAATTTGAAGAATTCTGGAAATAGTTTTTTTTGGATTAATTGTGTTCATTTATATTGTATTCATATGGATACATTCCTTATTATGTAATTAAACACGATGTATACACAAACAATTATGATATATGTAATAATCAGCTTCTTTACTCATTCAGCATCATAATTTTGTATAAGAGTTGTAGCTTTCTTGAATATTTCAACGGTTAAAATCGTAAAGAATGAATAAAAACAACCTGATAAAAACTGTTTAATCAAAAATCAATAATTTCATTTTACAGGAGAAAAAAATCTTTTAAAGCTTCATTCATTCTTTTTTTCTTTCGCCATACGTTGTATGCAAAAACTAAACTGAAAATCATTTTAACAATCACATTAATTTTTACAATTCTATTCTGAAAAATATGTACAAAACGATTGGCTATATTGGTTTCTTCCAATAAAAATCAACTTCATCAGCTCAGTTATACAGCTGTTTATGTGAGAAATGCTTAGAACTGAATAATTTCCACATTCATGGATAAGACGAAATTACTCATCCATAGCATTCTTTCAAATAATCAGCTAATTTTTCATACAGAGGGGCCAAATCATCATTTGTATTCAGTCTTTTTCAATATGGTGGGTTGGTGATTAGCCAGAAATCTCATTCAAAAAGCATTAAACCTGATTGAAAATCTTGATGTTCATATGTAATACAGTCACTCACTCATGCATTTTGAGCATTAATTTTAGCAAAACCTAAAACTTTTTCATCTATATCACGAACGACTATTTGATAGTTGTTGGTATATTCAGAATTTTTTGCATCTAAAAGAAGTTCATTCCATATATTAAAATCAAAATTCTTGAATTGCTGAAATGCGAAATTCCTATGTTTTCATGGAGCGATATTTTTCGCTAGTAGGGCTGCTTCAATTGCAATAGTTCCAGAACCACAGAATGGGTCAATTAATGGTTTATTGAATTTCCATCATGAGAGTAGAATAATCGCAGCTGCTAAATTTTCCTTCAATGGTGCAGGTCCAGTTTGAGTTCTCCATCAGCGTTGATGTAGCGATGCTCCTGAAGTATTTATGCAAACTTTCAGATTATTTCACGACATAAATAGGAAAACTTCTTGTGATTTATTAGGGTCGGTTTTCGTATCTTCCAAAACGTTCAGAGAAGTCAGAATGGCTTTATGAGCTACTGAGACTAGAGATTTTTCTGACATTATTTGAGAATTTTTACACGATGCATGTAGTGAAAATTGAGTAGTCTGAACGAATAAACTATTCCAATTTAATGATAAAACAAAATCAAAAAGCTGATCAAAGTTTGTGATTTTATCTTCTCATATTACAGCATAAACTTTATTTGCTATTCTTGACCATAAATTGATGCGATAGATATCTTTCCATGTTCCTTCACTCAAAACTGCAGTTGGATGGCTTTCTATCAATGGTAATTTTAGCCTTTTGAGCTCTTTAGTTAGTAATGATGCACATCAGAAAGGGCAAGTAATTAATATCTGCATGATTGTTTCGTTTATTATAAAAGTTCTATCTCCCTTTCATTATCTCAAGTTTTCGTGATAGTAAGAGTTTTTGTTCATCCAAGATTTAGTTTATCTATCCATTTTGGCCATTCTATCAAAATATATTCATACTCATTAATCAAATCCATAATTCACTTTTCTATCAAATCTTCAAAAGTTTCCAGTCTGTACATATCAATATGTAATAATTTATCATCATAAATATTTACATATGTGTAAGTAGGGGATTGGACTTTTTTAGGATCAATTCAAACTCATTCAGCGAATCATTTCGTGAATGTAGTTTTCCCACTTCATAAATTTCATACTAAAAAAAGAGTATTTTCAGATTTTGAAAGTTCTATTCATAATTTGTGCATTTCTTCAGAGGAGCGTATTGTTCGTTTCATGCCAAAAAATACAGTTAAATATTGTATATGATTATTATAAGTATGGGCTGCCAGATTTCAATTGATAATAAAACTAAATCTTTAAAATAGTTACCCAAATTTGACAAAAGATAATAAATAAATACAATATTATCGTATGAACACATTTATTTTTTAAATCCACAGGCATAGATGAAAAAGAAAGCTATATGGATCATGATTGTTATTATTTTTATATGAACTTGATGACGAGTATATTTTTATTTAGGATGAGGTATAAATACAGGTATGGTAGAATTAAACAAAAATGAACTAGAATACCGTCGGCCAGAATGATGATGTATACCAGCTCCTGTCCCTCTAGTACCAAAACGAGAAGAAATAGAATTAGAAAAAGATTGAGAGCATATTGTATATTACAATAACGATTATGTAAAAGAAGCATGAGAATACAAAGATTGAAAAAAAACATGAGAACGAATCCTTTATTATGGTTCTAATAATACAGATGCTGAATGGTGATATTTGGATACATTTAAATATGAAAGTGGTCATGTTTATGAAAGGTGAATGTATAAAAATTGAGAAAAAGATTGAGAGCGAAATTTGTACTATTACTGAGGCCAATCGAAAGAAAAATCGAATTATAAAAATGGGCAATTAGACTGAGAACGAATTTCATATCGAGATAACGGTCAAACCAAAGAAAAATGAAATTATAAAGATTGAGGAAAGGACTGAGAACGAATTTCATACCGAAATGACGGTCAGATACTTGAAAAATGAAATTATAAAGAATGAAAGGAGGATGGAGAGCGAATAAGCTATCGAGAATGAGGAAGCTTAAAACGAAAAAAAACATATATAGACTGAAAAATAGCTGATGGGTATTTCGAATCATACCGTAATGGTGGTGGAATAAAAGAAAAATGAAATTATAAAAACGGAGAGAAAGACGGTGAATGGGTGGTTTTCGACAATGGATGATGAATACATAGTCATGGGAGTTATAAAGAATGAAAAGAGGAATGAGAGCGAATTTGGTATGATGAGAATAGTGGAAAGGTCAGAAGAAAGTGAACATATATAGATTGAAAGGAAAATTGAGAGTTTGTTTCATACCATAACAATGGTAAATTAGAACGAAAAAAAACGTATATAGACTGAAAAATAGCTGATGGGTATTTCGAATCATATAATTATGATGGTCAAATACTTGAAAAGTGAAATTATAAAAATTGAGAAAAAGATTGAGAACGAATTCTTTATATAAATGGCATAATGAATAAAAAATGAAATTATAAAGAATGAAAGATGGAGGGGGTGTGGCTTAACTACCGAGATGATGGCCAATTGTTTGAAGAATCAAATTATAAAGATGGGATATTGGATTGAAAACGAATTAGATATACAAGGGAAGGTAATGTACGAGAAGAATGAAATTATAAAAATTGAGAAAAAGATTGAGAACGAATTTCTTATAGGACAGACAATGGTAGAATATCTAGTAAATGAAGTTATAAGGAGTGAAAGAAAGATGGGGAGCGAATCTCATATTATAGTGATTCACAGTTTGTAACAATAAAAGTCTACAAAAAAGAGAATTACAAGGAATGAATATTAAACTGAGAGTACGTTATTTATCATACTAATGGTCAATTGAACACTAAAGGAAATTATAAAAATGGAAATAGAGAATGAGAATGGGTTTGGTATGATTATAGTTGAAAATTATTAATCAAAGCAACATACAAAGATTGAAAAGAAATACAAAACACGAATTATTTTTCTAATTAAATAGTAAAAAATTAATATTATTCTATATTTTAATAGTTATAGAAAAATTATTAGATTTCATTCCAATTGAAATAAGTTTTTCAGATTGACTTCAAAAATATTTATATTATATAATTCAATATACTTTTAAGTTATTAAAGTCTGAGAAATGACAAAGGTTCAAAATGTAGTGATAATATGATGATGACCAGCATGACATACAGCAGCGATTTATACTGCTAGAGCATGATTAAATCCAATAATGTATGAATGATTCATGGCATGATGAATGCCTCCATGAGGGCAGTTGACTACAACTACAACTGTGGAAAATTTTCCATGATTTCCAAATGGAGTTTGATGATTGGAACTGATGACGCAGATGAAGCAGCAAAGTGAAAATCAATGAACAAAAATTCTGATGAAAACTATCGACAAAGTGGATTTTTCTTCTCAACCTTTTCATCTTTATGCCTGAGATGAAGAAATTTTATCAAAAACTGTAATTATAGCTACTTGAGCAATTGCAAAAAGGCTTAGAATCCCATGAGAAAACCAATTCCGACAACGTGGGATTTCTGCATGCGCTGTTTGTGATTGATGATTACCAATCTATCGTAATCAGAGAATTGTAGTAATCGGATGATGAGATGTAGCATGTGAAGAAGCAATTTATTTGACGAATTTTGCTAGTGAAGTAATAATGTTAGTCAGAAGAGATGTTTTACGTGCTAGTAAAGCCATGCAAGAGAAGGTTATGAAAAATGAAAAAATTAAAATAATGTGGCATACTGAAGCTGTTTCATGCCATTGAGATAAAAATTTAGAATCGGTTAAAGTGGTAAATAACCAAACCAAAGAAGAATCTGAAATTGAATGTCGTTGATTATTTTACGCTATTTGACATCAACCAAACACAGAATTCTTAAATTGACAGTTAGATGTGGATGAAACATGATATATCATTACCCACGGCTGAGTAAAAACTTCAGTTCCATGAGTATTTGCTGCATGAGATGTTCAAGATAAGGTTTATCGCCAAGCAATTACATCAGCATGAACATGATGTATGGCAGCGTTAGAAGCTGAAAGATATCTAAGTGAATTAGAGTAAAATATAATTTGAACATTTTCTTTTTACAAGCACATCTTTGTGCCTTTATTTTAATTTTTGAACATGAAAAAAAGTCATCAAAATTTTGACAAATAATTTTTTATAAATATAATAAAACTACAATAATTTTTTACTATCTGTTTAAAAATAAAATGGGAGAATCATTTGAAACCAAAAATTTAGAGACTTCAGAAGTAAAGAGTCAATGATTGCAAAATTATAATCCAGAAACACGATTAAAACACTTTAAATATGATGAATATGAAGAAAATGAAGAAGAAACGAAAGAAAATCTAGATAGTCGGCTGGAAGTCGAACTTCAAAAAGTAGGCGAAAAAGATGATAGAAATATGGATGATGCAAATATGCTACCAGATTTGACAGAAAAAGAGAAACAAGAGCTGAATAAACTAGTAGAGCAATCGAAAAGACCAAATACAATTGATTATTTAAATAATACGGCATATATAAAATACTTAAATAATATAGAGTACGATTTTGGGTTGCCAATGCATTCATTGGAATGTTTGTGCTATGCAGAAAGTAAGTGACAATTATACAGTTGAAATCGTGTACTATGATCATATGCTTGAGCACAATGATTATTCCAGTTTATGCCAGACACAGCGAATCAATACATGAATAATAAGGAAGTATTGAGATATTGTGGAAAGAAATTTTGATCGAGAGCAGAATTTATAAAGAATCCTTTGGCTACAGCAGTAGCGGCAGGAGTTATCATTAAAAAATATATGGAAAATTATAATTTTCCAACAGCTTTGGCTTGTTATAATTGGTGACCTGGTAATTATCAAAATAAAATAGGGAAAAGGAACCTTATTGCAGATGATTTTTCAAGGTTGCCAACAGAGACTAGAAAATATGTGCCAGTAATAACAAGAGCAGTAATAAGTGGTAATTATAAGGATGCAGAATTAAAAAACGATCCAGAAACAAAAAAGAGGGAAGAAATCGATAAGAAGGCTTTTGCTGATGTACTTGTCGATTTATGAGAACATTCACGGTATAGAGCATAAGGGAAATACAAACTAAATATTTACGTATCTAATTTAAAAACAATAAAACTGATTGGGATTTTAATAATTTCGGTCAGTTTTTTTTGCATTTTTTTGTGTTTTGGGTTATAATTATAACAGATTTTACATTATTGTTTGTCTAATTAATGCCAACTTTACAACCACAAACACAAAGGACTGAAATAGTAAACCAAATTAGGAATGATTTTTCGGAATTACAAGAAAAATTGTCAAAGCTGAAAACAGAGGCATCAAACGAGAATAATGAAGACATAAAAAAACAGAAACAGGCAGAGATAGACAAAATGCAGTCAGATTTGGAGGATATAAAAAACAAGATAGATATGATTCAATCATTACAAGATGAAGAATTACAGTCTTTAAAAGATAGGTTAGAACAATATAATCAGGTTAAACAGGATGTTCAATGAGAAGTCGTTGATTTACAAAATGAGAAAGTTCAAACCCCAACAACATATGAACTTCTAAAGGATTCTGAAACATGTAATAGATTATTGAATATCATCTCATCCAACCCTAAAGAATTCAATAACATCCCATGAGCCACACCAGAGGCAAAATTAGAATACATTTTTTCAAAAATCCGCAATAATATAGTTCTTTTCCTAAAAAATAAATTATGAAGTTCTGAGAAATACGATAAAGTTATAAATAACACAATTGTTCCAGCATTCGAATGGAGTATGATGGAAATGCTCAGAGATCAGTGAAATGAAACAAATGTTAGTATGTTAAAATGAATTGATGGGATTTCACGGGATAGCCTTAATAAATTAGTTACTTGAGTATGAAATTTCGCTACAAAAACCAGATGATCTTTCAATAAATTTAATCAATGGGTAAATGCCTTGGACTATTTATCAGTTCACAACTGATATCTAAACAGACCAGAAAAATCTGCAGTTTTATCTAATCCTGTTGAATTTAAAAATTATTTAAACAATGCAGTTTTCGCTAGCGACAATTTTTCACCATATAACTTAATCGATAATAACATATTCAAAGTAGATGAAAATCAGACTTTCGAGTTTTGAATTTCCTTACAAGAAAAGCAAAATATTTTAAACCAAATCTGAAACATTCAAGTTGTAAATAATCCAAAAACTACAGCTCTAATTGCAAAGATGCTAGATAAACCAGAAAAATTTCTTTGAGCAGTACCAGGTTTACAAAGTGTAGCTAACGGATTATTAGATTGAGCAAATGCACTCAATCCAATCACGAAACTTTTTTGAATAGATTTAATATGAGAAGCTACGAAACCGGCAGAAAAGAGAGGTTTTTGGTTTAGAATTATAGATTTTGTCTGTAAATTGATATGAATTACGTGATGAATGGAATGAATCGTGAAAAGATGGCGTTTAGATAGACTGAAACTTACAGATGAGAAAAATGAGAGTATAAGCGATATTTTTGTAAAGTATCAGAAATTAGTTTGAAAATGAAGTGATATATCAATTACAGACGCAAATTCGTGTTCTTCAGCATTAGCGGATTTTGCCCTTACAGATTTGGATAAGGACTCAACTACTAAGTGAGACCATTTGCGTGATGTGATGGCGGATAATATCAATATAAATCTAATTCCTTCTTCAGTAGTTCAGCAGACTTTATGAGATGATTATTTGAAAAAAGAAGTAATCACCGTCAATGGAAAACAGCAGGAAAAAATAACTGTAGATACATTAAAGATTACAGAAGAAAAAAAGAGAGAATTAGCTCATCTACATATTGCTAACATGAAAAAACATTTAGAAGAAAATTACAATGATTTAAAAGATTTTTATTCAAATATACATAATACCGATGATTTAGTTATATGTATGACAGCATCACTTTATGCAGATAAAGAAGATGTAATTGAATGAATCAAAGCAAAAGTATTTTTGCCAGAAAATTATGGAGTAACTTATGAATGAAGCGTCTATAATGGAAGCGATAACTGAAATAACAGCTGAAATGAGAATGGAGACAACTATTCCCACAATGCATTGTCAGAATTAACTTCTGAAGAAAAATCTGAGATGGATAAACTAGTAAATCAGTCAAAAACTCCAAATACAATTAATTATCTTGAAAACGCTACATACAAAAAGTATTTGAATATAATAGAGCGTGACTTAAAATTGCCAAGATATGCATTAGAGTGCGTGTGTAGACAAGAAAGCTATTGATGATATTTATATAAGAATTGAAAAATTATATGATCAAATGCATGAGCTAAGTGATTATTCCAATTTATGCCAGATACAGCAGATAGTTACATGAAACATGAAAAATTACAAGAAAAATATTGAAAAACTTTTACATCAAGAGACGCCTTTCTAAGAGATCCATTAGCTACAGCGTGGGCTGCATGAATTATGTATGCTCAATTTATGGAAAAATATGACTTTCAGTCAGCATTGGCTTGTTATAATCTAGGACCAGGAAAATATAAAAAAAAGATAGGAGATAAAAACCTTACTTCAGCTGATTTATCCAAATTGCCAAAAGAGACCCAGGATTATGTACAAAAAATCACTCAAGATGTATTACAACACAATTCAGCACCATCTAGTGATTTGTTTGTTGATCTATGAAAATATTCATGGGATAAGGAAGGTGTAGATTGAAGCTCTATGGCATAATTGAAATTGCTACATTATAGTTTTTGTTAACACAAAAAATAATTAACAAAAAAAATTAAAATAAAAACTGGATTAATATCCAGTTTTTTGTTTAAGCTCCATTAAGATTTATGCGAATAATTTTACGGCAAGATTTACAATAATATAAGCCAGTAGACATACAGCAATTCAGACTACAGATCATAACAATGCCTTTGTGGCTTTTTTTGTTTGTCCCTCATCTCAATTGGCAGTTATTAATTTATATCCGTTAATAATCATAAACAAAAAGCAAACAAATCAGACAGCAAACCATAAGTAGTCATTAACTAATGAAATTATGTCTAACACAGAATAGCTTCCATCTACTTGAACATAACCATAATCTTCACTAGCACTATCTTTAGTACCTTTGAGTGTTCGTACACTTAAAGCATAAGCCTTAGATATGAATCCAAATGCTGTGATTACTCATATACTAACTAGTTTTTTTATGTCTATCATGATTTTTTTATGTAATTAAATCCTTAAATTACTACTTTTATACTAATTAATGGGTTAATTCTGCATTCTATTTTGTTGTCTTTGTCTACATGTTTCATCTCTATGTATTATTTCACACCACATATCAGAAAATGACTCTCTTACTTCACGCCACGACATTTTTGATCACTTAATATTCTCGTTTTCTCGTTTAATTTTGTCGCTACTAGCAGTTTGAAGTTGTTCCAGTTCGTTTGGTATAGATTGTATTAAATTGATAATCACTACACTGAATAGTGCTATTAATATTCCCACAACAATCAATGCTACATTTTTTACCAAGCTCTTTCATTCTTGTCCTTGTCAGGTTTGTATAATATACATCATACCATTGTACAATATCATGGTTACAGCCAGCGCTACAGTCAAAATCAATAAGAATCTAGTTGCAGTTAAAACGATTGATTTTCCAGTTTTTACTCAACTACCACCTATTTCATTACTTCACTTTAGAACGTTTGCCCCTACAAGATCAACAGATTCTCATGCCTTTATTATATTTCCAGCATCATATGCAGGTCCAGCAATCTTTTTTAACAAATCATCGTTGTTAGCATATAATTTTCAACCTACAAAAAAAGGCAACACCAAAAGGATTCCTATCGAATATATAATGTAAAAAATCGTATTCTTAAATAAATTTCTCATGTTGTTCTAGATTTGGTCAAGTAAAGCATCAGCTTCAACAGCTTCCTGTTCACGAGAAGATTTTTCTTCGTCCCTAATCTTATCTTGCTGTTGTTGATAAGCTCCTGAAGCATAAGTTTCCTCATATTTTCTTTTGATTTCTTCTTGTTTAGCTTGATATTTTGCTTCAATTTCTGCTAATTTCTGTTTTTCTCTAGTCAAGATATCCCTCAATTTATCAATTTGTTCTTGATTCATTAGAGAATATAAATCCCTCTTATAATTCTTCCACAGAATACAATGAAAAAATAGATTATATTGATTTAGAAAATGAAGAACAAATGGAAAAGATTTACATGAAGATTCGCCATTATAAATCAATAGAAAGAGATCCAATTCAGCATATTACAACATATTCATTAGAAGAAGAAAAATCAAAACAACTTAGAACTTTAGAAACATTAGAAGAATCGAATATTTTTGAAGATATTACATTAATAGATGCAACACAATTTTATTATTTTCTTATAAGTAATTGGTTTAGTAGAAGTCAAACAGATTCTCAATCTAATATTATTTTATATCCTTATTCATTTGATCATAAATATGTAGATGATAAAAATAATACAATTAATAAGCATTATAAACAAGGTGTATTTATTTCTTTAAAGCCATCAGAAATAGATAGATACCCTTTTAGTTTAAAAGAAAATGGAACATTTTATGCACAAAGATCAAGAGCATTAATTGATGCAGATATTGCTATATTAAGTATTGAAGCATCAATATCCAATTATAATGAAGAATTATTCCAAGATGGTGTAGACTGGGGAACATTTTTACATACTTACTATTTAAAAGGGGCATGTTTACAAAATTATGAAGCATTTTCTGATGAGAAAATAAAAAATCCTATGAAAAAATATACAACAAAATTAAATGAAAAAGCTATTCAAAGTGGTGTTTTATTAGAAAATGGAATACCTAGATTTGGTGCCCTTATTATACCAGATTTTATATTGGGAACAGATGATATAATAAAAGCAAAATTAGGAGAGAATGGTAAAAATAAAATAATAGAATTTTATAATAAAGGTGGAACAATTCTTATTACTGGAAAATCAGGAGTATTATTTGAAGATTTTGGACTTATAAGTAAAGGGACTTATAATAGGAATAAATTATTAAATATTGAAAATACAGAAAGAAAAGTATTAACTAAAGGTTGTGAAGATACTTTTAATAAAGTATATGAAGAAGGAAATGATGATATTATAAAACAAATAATATGTTTAAGAATTGATAAAAATTTTAGAGTAGGTTTATCTACAACTTTTAAAACAGCTAAAGAAGATAAATCATTTAAAACTATATTTGAACTTGATCCTGAAGATAAAGATTTAGTTTTAACTGATACAGAAAGTGGTTTATCAGATCCTTTAACTGAAGAAGAAAAAAAATTTAATCCTTTAATTATATACAAATCAAATGCAAATAATGGAAGATTATTTGTAATGAATTTAAATCCTTTTATAAATGATATAGTTATTGCTTTTAATGTGATGATGTTTATTTTTAGTAAAGAATTATTTTTTACTTCAAAAATTAATTTAGGCAATATTATGGAGTCAAATGAAGAATTGCCAATTCCTGCTGGTGAAATGGATTTAGAATTAGAAATTGATTCTTTTCTTCATAATTTAAATGATAAGGAATTAACTAAAGTTAAATTATATTTCTTTTTAGCAGATAATTTTGATTGGAAAAATATTCCACAAAGTTGTACAAAAAAAAATAATTTATCAACATTACCAACAAGAGTTAAAAATAAAAAAACATTAGAAAGTGAAAATGATTATTTAGAATGTAACTTAGAAACGATTAATCCATATGAAAAATTACATTTTAAAAATACAATAATTATTTTAAATTATATGGCAACACAAATGAAATATCAAGTATCAATAATTCAAATAATATCAAATTATGTAGATTCAACAGGGAAAGAAGTTTCAATGATAGAAAATATAATTGGGAATTGTCAACCGCCCCCTCAATTAAGAGCTTCAATAAATCCAGATCCAAGCTCATTTTATCCTTTATATGGAAGAGGTATATATACAGATAATGTTTTAAGAATAGAAAATAAAGAAGAAGGTAAAGCATATGATTTAGAATATATTGAAATGATTCCACTTATTTCTCCATTAGTAGATTCTGAGAATCAACAAAAGATAAATCATTATTTAAAATTTTATTCAGATTATTATAATAAATATAATTTTGAAGTGCCTTTTACTTCTCCTAATGCAACTGATTATATATATACATCTGAACTTAATAATAAAGGAGCATATATAGCATTTGAATGGGAATCCACAATTCTTCCTGTTAAAGAAATGAATCCCAAAATACAAAAAGGAGAGCAAATAAATATTCCTGGTATTAATAGTGGTTTACTAATTATTGAATCTACTTCAGAAATTATAAAACAAATAAATTATAGGAAAAGTGATTACTTTTATAAACTTGGAACTCAAAGATTAATGGTTTTTATAGATGATACTACACTTGAAGGGGCCAAAACACTTTATGGAGATTCTATTAATGATACAGAAATAAGAGATCCAATTTTAGGAAATGTAGCTAAAAAAGAATTAGGATTTGTAAGAATTGATATCTTTTTTTATGATAATATAAATTATCATAATCCCACAGGGGTAGATAAAAATACTTTTATTACAATTGATAAATTACAAGAATATCAAAAAAATAAAGCAAATTGTTCAAAAATTAGAGAATTTAGTAAAGATTTTAAGGTTGTCGAAGGTTATTTTAATAATTTTGATAAAGATGAAAATAAAAGAAAAAAAATTTTAGAACCGACAATATATGGAAATACGTTTTTTGATTATTGTGATTTAAATATTGTAAATCCATTAGATAAAACTTCAATCGAGGATAATTTTGGAAATTCTGATAATTTTAAACTTATTCATTATATAGTTCCAAATATAGATGAAAATATAACACAAGCATCTCAAATTTTGGATTTTATTGAAAAAGAAGATAAGCATTCTGGCTATCATAAAATATATACATCAATTAAATTTATATATCTTCATTCTGCGGAATTTACTATAATTAATACTACTTGTGTTTATGGAGGAAGAATAACAATACATTTAAATAATGTTAAATTAAATTCCATTGATGATATAACATTTTCACCAGAATTAATTGCTATTTATAATGTTACCTATAATGAAAATGAAAATAAAATAATAGCATATTTTAAAAGAGGGCTTAATCCAAATGAACAATTTGGTAAAAATATGAAAAATAAAATATTTATAGAAAATCTTTCTTCTTCAAATAATTTAACTTTTAATATATCAATAGAAGAAGTTAAGTATGATATTTCATATCCTCCGGATTTTGAAAGATATTCACCTTTATCTAATGAAAAATTTAATTTTAATTATATATCTGCTTTTAGTTTTCCAGCTTTAGAAATACGAACAAAATTAAACAGAACTTTAAATCAATATGAAGCAATAGAGCCATTTAATAAATATGGTTTATACATTCAAGAAATTGGACATAGAGAAGTATATAGTAGTGGTGAAATGCATCAAGAAGCTAGGCCTGGAAAAGTCATGGCCAGTCCACCTAGTATGTTTACAGGTTTAGGAATAAATCCTGTTCCATTTAATGAATATTTAAGAGTAGGTTATATATTTATTCCTGGTACACAAACTACTTCTAGAATAATATGGAAAGATATATGGGGAAGAACTTGGCAACAACCTCTTAGAGCGATGATTTTTGATGAACCACCTGTACCCCCAGGAATGAATAACTTAATGATGACAACTACTTATGAAGTTATAAATAATAAAGGGAATTTATTAACTGAATGGCCTTCTGATGAAAATGTACAAATTCATCTTCATATCAAATTATTAAATAATTTTTTAAAACTTTTTGATATTATTTCATGTAAGGAAAATGAAATGAATTATATGGCAACTACTTATAATAGATTAGACTACTTACAAAAAGTTAGAACAATAGAAAATAATGTTTCATATGAAGTAAAGAAGGAAGATTATAATGGAAATAATATGTTTATGAGGCAAGGTGTATATACTTCTTATGGCGTATGTTATAGTGATCCTGATGCAATAGTAGGTGGGAAAAAAATAGGAAATACTTATTTAGAAGATGTTAAAAAAGCTATTCTTTGTTCAGAAAAAACAAATGAAAATGAAATTGCTCAATGTATAGAAAATTTAAAAAATATTCCTACTGTAAATAAAGCTCCAAGAGATTATAATCAAACTGAAAGATGGAATTATTCTCCTTTAGTTGAAAAATATTATCCAAAAGATTATATAACTGATGATATGTGGAATATGGCTTTTCATGATTACATAGACACTTCATATGATAAAGCTTATAATAAGCATTTTGAAAATTTATTACCAAATTTTGATAATGGTGAAACTAGACCAGAAAATATAATTTCTATTCCTATTTATAAAGGACTTGGATATAATATAACTTATAATAAAAGCAAAGAAATGAATTATCATGGTGTAAAAAAGAAAGGTTGGTGGTCTGATAATTTACAAAATAAAGATGATACCTTATTAGCTGGTAATACTGCTAGTAATAAAATATCTGTAGATAAAAAATCTGAAATAAAATGGATTAATGCAGAAGCTTTAGTAGGCTCCAAAAAAGAAGGTTCAACTGAATTAGTAAAAGAATTAGTTGCTAATAGAACAAAAAATCTCTATGTTTGTTTATTTAATAGAAGAAGGCCTGAATATAATTTAGCATCAAATAGAAAATTTGACCCAATGAGTATAGTTGAAAATAATGTTATTCCAATATTTGTTGATTTAGAAAAATCTGATAAAAGACTTTATTTTTATGATTGCAAAGATGAACAATATACTTCAGAAAATATTTCAATGGTAGAAGGGAATCTTTTAAAAACTTCTACATCTAAAGATTATTTATATTTTGGAGCAAATTTAAGAAATGCAGCAAAAGAAACTCTTAATATTTTATTAGATTTAAATTATTTTCCAAAAATAATATATGAAGGAATTGCAAAAATAAATGAAGGAGGTAGATTTGTATATTGGAATCCTGCAAATTTAGTAAATAGTTATTTAATAGTAGATAATCCTGCACATTTTATTAATGCTAAAAGAAATGATTTTACAATTATTAATAGATTATATAATCCACAAACAACAACTTTTAACGTTACTTTGTATCATTCACATATAATAAGAGATGATAATAAAATAAATAAAGAATGGCCTTATTCTGATTATTATATAAATTCATATGGTTTTGGAGATGTTTCCATTACTGTTAGTGTTGGAGGATTTAAAAAATCTAAGGCAGCATTACAACCAGGAGAAACAACTTATGCAAAAATAGTTTTCTATAATAATTGTGGATATGATTGGAATATGAAAGTTGGGGCAATTAAATTTGAATATAAAGGTTCAATTCCATATAATAGTTTTCAAATATTAGGTAGATTGGTTCATGCAATTCAATTACCTTTAGAATATTGTTTCTTAAATTATATAATTGAAGAACCTTATCAACCATATATCAAAATAATACCAAGTGATCATAATATAGAAGTTTCCCCAGAATTTTTCGATTTTGAAAATATTAATGTTGTAACAATAAAAGATGCTTTTAAAGGAGAATATTATTTAAAAATAACTGTTTTAAAAGATTTTCCCGATAATTTAAGAGGAAAACCAATAGAAATAAAAATTGAAGTAAATACAACTTATTTTGACCATTTTCCAGGAACTGATACTGACCCACTTTTAAAATATCATAATAATTATAATATATCAGTACCTTCTTTATATATTGCTGTGCCTTTTAAAGAGGGAGATTTTAAAGATAAAGTATTATATACATCAGCTCAAGCATCTGATTTTAAATATTATTATGCTGAATTTATTGATTCAACAGTAGAAGGTGTAAAATATATTAATAAAGAAATATTAGCTAAATTAGAAAATACTACAAATAAAGATGATCAATTAAAAGAATTAAATGAAATATGGGATTCTTTAGAAAATGAAGCATCATTAGAAATAAGAATAGTTCCTGGTAGTAGTCCTAATTCAGAAAGAAAATTAGTATACATTGATGGATTTGCAAAAGATTTTCCACTTTTTCCTAAAAAAGTTATTGGAAACCCAGATATTGCTGAAGTTATTTTATTAATTAAATCACATTTAACCCAACTTAGAAAAGGTGGAAGTATTCCCATTTTTTATCCAAATCTTGATTATAAGGATTGGTCAGGTAAATGGAAAAAAAATTTTGGTATTGATTTAATAACAAATGCAAAAGGGGCTTGGATATCTTTATCTTATGGGAGAAAATTAGTAGATAAAATTGGTGAACATATTTATGCTGATAGCCCTATACAAGAATTATCTCCTGATGAAGAGGGTATAATGCAAGTACAGTTTAAATTACAAAATACTGGTAATGGTATATCATATAAAACAAAATATGAAATTATAATAGAACCTGGCTTGGAATATTATGATCATAGAAAAGGTATTGAAAAAATATCAGAAAAAAAAATTGAAACTGGGCAAACAATAATAACATTTGATTTAAAATCTTCTATAAATCCTGGAGAATTAAAAGGAGGAATTATGTATTTAAAATATCATAAAATTGATAATGATTCAGAAATAATTGAATTAAAAATTGCAAATGAATCTTCAGCTATTTTAGATTTAACAGATAAAGGAGACAATCAAGTAACACAACATTTAAGGCAACCTTTAACTTTTGCTTATAAAAAACAAAAAAAAATTCCAGTTTTTATTCATCTAATTGTTTCGGGAACAAGGAAAAATCCTACTGTGAAAATTGAACCAAAAATAGATTTCGATGACGTAGAAGAAGAAGAAGAAGATTATGATATTTATAAATTTAAAGCTTCTCTTTCTAATTATAACGAAACTAATAATGAAAAAAGAGAAATTGCTGATACAACTGATTTAATTTATGAAAATTTAACTTCTAGTAAGGATAAACCTTGCTCAAATAATAAATGTTAAAAAAATAATATTATATATTATAATGTTTTAATAGTAAAAAAAAATGGAACAATTTCTTCTTCTGGTAAAATTAAATTTGATAAATCTATAATTGGATTATCTACTAGTGAAAAAGTTTTAATTAGTTTTTCTGTTATTTTCTTTGCTTTTTCCATTTTATTTGTAGTTTTAGCTATATTAAGAATTAGACATTATTGCCAAGGAGATTTGACTTCAAAAATAGATGATACTCAATTAAGTAATCTTTTAGATGAATAATTTTATTTTCAAAAAAAATTTTATATTTTTAATTAAAAAAATAATAGTTAGCAGTAATTGTTCTATCAATTATTTTATTTTCATTATTTTCTTTTTATAATTTAATATTTTTAAAAAAATAAATAAATGAAAATTAATGTTAATAATTTTAATAAATCAAAATAGTAATTATTTTTAGAAATAAAAATCTTTGTAATATTATTTAAGAATTTTTCTTTATAAAAATTTTATATATTTATAAATTTTATGTAAAAAATAATAAAAAAAAGGAAGGATTTTAACGTACCCCCCCCTCTGGCTCCCTAAGGGGGGAGCTTGTTAAATCCGTCCAATACGATAATCTAAATAAATTCTAAATTAATTTGAATTATTTTAATTATCATATATAATGGATTTCTTCCCCCTTATTTTTGTCCCTCCTCGTATTCCCCTAAATGATTCCAAAATTTTTATTAAGGTAGGTGACCATGATATTAAAAATATTTACAAGGTTCCAACCTTGGTAACAAATAACAGAAAAAATAATTAAAACTTGTTCACTAGTAGATAATCCTATTTTAGATTTATCAAATTTAATTTGGCCAGAAGAAGAAATTGTTCCATCTTTTTTTATTATTAAAACTTTATAATAAATAATATTACTTTTTTCACATTTATTATTTGAGCAAGGTTTGTCTTTGCTAGAAGTTAAATTTTCATATTCCAAATCAGTTGTTTCCATAATTTCTCTTTTTTCATTATTAGTTTCATTATAATTAGAAAGAGAAGCTTTAAATTTATAAATATTATAATATTTTTCTTTCTCACCATCAAAATATTTTATTTTTGGTTCAACTTTAACAGAAGGGTTTTTCCTTGTTCCTGAAACAATTAGATGAATAAAAACTGGCAATTTTTTTTGTTTTTTATAAGCAAAAGTTAAAGGTTCTCTTAAATGCTGAGTTACTTGATTGTCTCCTTTATCTGTTAAATCTAAAATAGCTGAAGATTCATTTGCTATTTTTAAAATTATTTCCGAGTCATTCTCAATTTTATGATATTTTAAATACATAATTCCTCCTTTTAATTCTCCAGGATTTATAGAAGATTTTAAATCAAATGTTATTATTGTTTGCCCAGTTTCAATTTTTTTTTCTGATATTTTTTCTATACCTTTTCTATGGTCATAATATTCTAAGCCAGGCTCTATTATAATTTCATATTTGGTTTTATATGATATACCATTACCAATATTTTGTAATTTAAATTGTACTTGCATTATACCCTCATCTTCGGGAGATAATTCTTGTATAGGGCTATCTGCATAAATATGCTCACTAATTTGATCTACTAATTTTCTCCCATAAGATAAGGATATCCATGCCCCTCTGGCATCTGATACTAAACTATTACCTACATTTCTTTTACCTTTGTTTGACCAATCTTTATAATCAAGTCTTGGGAAAAAAACTGGATAACTTCCACCTTTTCTAAGTTGGGTTAAATGTGATTTAATTAATAAAATAACTTCAGCAATATCTGGCTTTCCTAAAACTTTTTTTGGAAAAAGTGGATAATCTTTTGCAAACCCAGTAATGTATACCATATTTCTTTCTGAATTAGCCGGAACTACAAGTATTTCTAACGATGGTTCATTTTCTAAAGAATCCCATATTTCATTTACATTTAATTCTTTTAATTGGTCATCTTTATTTGTAGTATTTTCTAATTTATCTAAAATTGTTTTATTAATATATTTTACACCTTCTACAGTTGAATCTAAAAATTCGGCATAAAAATATTTAATATTGGATGCTTGAGCTGATGTATATAATACTTTATCTTTAAAATCTCCTTCTTTAAAAGGTACAGCAATATATAAAGAAGGCACTGTTATATTATAATTATTATGATATTTTAAAAGTGGGTCAGTATCAGTTCCTGGAAAATGATCAAAATAAGTTGTATTTACCTCGATTTTTATTTCTATTGGTTTTCCTCTTAAATCGTCGGGAAAATCTTCTGAAACAGTTATTTTTAAATAATATTCTCCTTTAAAACCATCTCTTATTGTTACAACATTAATATTTTCAAAATCGAAAAATTCAGGAGAAACTTCTATATTATGATCACTTGGTATTATTTTGATATATGGTTGATAAGGCTCTTCAATTATATAATTTAAGAAACAATATTCTAAAGGTATTTGAATAGCATGAATAAATTTTTTTAATAATATTTGATAACTATTATATGGAATTGATCCTTTATATTCAAATTTAATTGCTCCACCTTTCATATTCCAATCAAATCCACAATTATTATTAAAAACTATTTTTGCATAAGTTGTTTCTCCTGGTTGTAATGCTGCTTTAGATTTTTTAAATCCTCCAACACTAACTGTAATGGAAACATCTCCAAAACCATATGAATTTATATACAGTAATGAATAAAATAATTTCAATCATTAAGGATATGGCTCATTAAAGGGATTATGAATTATTGATTATTTCTAAAAGGTAATAATTTTATATAAAAATAGGGATTTATTTTTGAACAAATAAAAAAATAAATAAAGTTTAATAATAAAAAATCTTCAATCTAATATTTTTAAATTTTAATATTTTACTTCAAAAAAATTTATATATTGTTATAAGCTTTTTTTAGAGGTTTTCAACACTGACTATATTTGCCTAAATTATGGCAATAATCAGAATAAGGCCATTCTTTATTTATTTTATTATCATCTCTTATAATATGTGAATGATATAAAGTAACATTAAAAGTTGTTGTTTTTGGATTATATAATCTATTAATAACTGTAAAATCATTTCTTTTAGCATTAATAAAATGTGCAGGATTATCTACTGTTAAATAGCTATTTATTAAATTTCCAGGCTGCCAATATACAAATCTTGCTCCTTCATTTATTTTTGCAATTCCTTCATATATTATTTTTGGAAAATAATTTAAATCTAATAAAATATTAAGAGTTTCTTTTGCTGCATTTCTTAAATTTGCTCCAAAATATAAATAATCTTTAGATGTAGAAGTTTTTAAAAGATTCCCTTCTACCATTGAAATATTTTCTGAAGTATATTGTTCATCTTTGCAATCATAAAAATAAAGTCTTTTATCAGATTTTTCTAAATCAACAAATATTGGAATAACATTATTTTCAACTATACTCATTGGATCAAATTTTTTATTTGATTCTGGATTATATTCAGGTCTTCTTCTATTAAATAAACAAGTATAAAGACTTCTTGTTCTATTAGCAATTAATTCTTTTACTAATTCTGTTGAACCTTCTTTTTTTGAGCCAACTAAAGCTTCTGCATTCACCCATTTTATTTCAGATTTTTTATCTACAGATATTATATTACTAACTGTATTACCAGCTAATAATGTGTCATCTTTATTTTGTAAATTATCAGACCACCAACCTCTCTTTTTTTGACCATGATAATTCATTTCTTGACTTTTATTATAAGTTATATTATATCCAAGTCCTTTATATATAGGAATAGAAATTATATTTTCTGGCTTAGTTTCCTCATTATCAAAATTTGGTAATAAAACTTCAAAATGTTTATTAAAAGATTTTTCATATGGAGAATCCTCATAATCAAAAAAGGCCATATTCCACATATCATCAGTTATATAATCTTTAGGATAATATTTCTCAACTAAAGGAGAATAATTCCATCTTTCAGTTTCATTATAATCTCTTGGAGCTTTATTTAAAGTAGGAATATTTTTTAATTCTTCTATACATTTAGCAATTTCATTTTCATTTGTTTTCTCTGAACAAAGAATTGCTTTTTTAACATCTTCTAAATAAGTATTTCCTATTTTTTTCCCACCTACTATTGCTTCAGGATCCTTATAGCATACCCCATATGAAGTATATACACCTTGCCTCATAAACATATTATCTTAAACCCTCCATAATTCCCCTTATCATTTAAAAATTGGTAAATATGTTGAAATTTATGCTGGAACTACAATAGCAAGAGGTGCTTTTGATGATACTGTTATCGGTGATAATACAAAAATAGATTCTCTCTGTCAAATAGCACACGGAGTAAAAATAGGACAAGGTTGTTTCTTTGCTGGACAATGTGGTGTTGCTGGAAGTTCACAAATTGGTATGTTCTGTCAATTTGGTGGACAGACAGGAGTAGCAGGACATTTAAACATAGGCAATTTCATAACCGTTGCTGGAAAAAGTGGAATAGCAAAAAATGTAAAAGATAAAGAAATGTTAGGTGGTTTTCCTGCTAAAAACATAAAAGATTGGCACAGAGAAACCGTTGCTTTACAAAATTTAGTAAAAAAACATATAAAAAAATAAAAATGAGTGAAAAAGAAACTGTTGTTGCTGATATAAACGAAATAATGAGAATACTGCCACATAGATATCCGTTTTTATTGGTGGATAAATTGGTTGAGTTTAGTGAAACTGGTGGCACTACAATTAAAAATTTTACCATAAATGAAGAGTTTTTCAAGGGTCATTTTCCAAATAATCCAGTTGTTCCAGCAGTTCTGTTGATAGAATGTATGGCACAGTCGGCTGCTATAATAGCAATAAAAGTATTGGAAAAAAAAGGTGATAATAAGCCAAAAGCAGTTTTATTTACTGGAATTGATAGTGCAAAATTTAGAAAACCAGTTGTTCCAGGTGATGTTTATAAGGTTAAAGTTAAGTTAACAAAAACAAAGATGAGATTGTTATTCGCAGAAATTGAAGGGTTTGTTGATGATGTAAAGGTTAATGAGTGTAAAATTTCTGCACTACTCTATGATAGAGATTCGCAAAAATAAAGGAGGTTGTTATATATGTCAAATATCGTTTATCAAAAAACAATAGTCAATCCAGTAGAATTTTCGGGAATTGGAGTTCATAGTGGTAAAATTGTTAATATTAAGATTTTTCCAAGTGATAAAGGTGGAATAGTTTTTAAAAATGGCAACAATACAATAGAAGCATTATATTCTAATGTTGTAGATACACAAATGGGAACAACCATTGCCAATCAAAATATAAAGGTTGCCACTATGGAACATTTAATGTCAGCAATTTATGCCTGTGATTTAGATAATCTTTTGATAGAAATTGATTCTGTTGAGGTGCCAATAATGGATGGAAGTGCTAAAAATTTCATAGATGAAATAAAAAAAGCAGGTGTAAAACAATTAAATACAGAGAGAAAGTTTATTGAACTAAAAGACAAAATTGAAGTTAAAGATGGTGATAAATTTATAGTTGCTGAACCACAAGATTTTTTATCAATAGATTTGTCTATTGATTTTAACTATGGTAACATAGGAAAACAACATTACAGTTGGAGTGAAAAAGATAATAATTTTGAATTGTTTTCTTGTAGAACAATATGCAATATAAAAGAAATTGAATACTTATGGTCTATCGGTTTAGCAAAAGGTGGAAGTTTTGATAATTCTATGATATTCAATGATACTGGACTAATCAATAGAGCCGATTATATAAAATATGTTGAGAGTAAAAATTTAGATGAAAATTTTAAAAAATATCTTTTAGATGTGAAAGAAAAAGATGGTTTTAGATGTGAAAACGAAGTGGTAAAACACAAAATGCTTGATTTAATAGGAGATTTATTTTCAGCAGGACACTATATAAAAGCAAAAATTACTGCCAATAAAACAGGACACACATTGAATAATATGTTTGTGAAAGAACTTTACAATAGTAGTTCAATGTTTATCAATGAAAATAAGAAAACAGTATTAAATACTAAAAAATCAAAAACTGTGAAGAAAAACAGCAATGATACACAAGAACAACAACATAAAAAGAAAAAAATATCTACAATAAATAAGAAAAGATTTGTTAAAAATAAAAATAAAAGAAAAAGTAGAAAATAATTACTGTGTAATAATTTAAAAATTAAAGTAGTTAACTCTCTATTCTATCATTATCATTGACCTTATATCCATTTAAAAAATCTTTTGTCTCTAATACTTTTTTTCCTTCTCTTTGAAGTAGCAGTGGTTTTAAAATGCCATCTCTACACTGTATATAAAAATGCTTTTTATCAACAACTGTGGCAATTTTATTTTTATCAATATTTTCTTGAAATTCATAATCTGCTTTTAACAGTTTGATTTTATTATTGTTATGTTTTATAAAAACACCAACAGATTTTGAAAGTGTTTTTATTTTTTTAAAAATCAACTCTACACTGTCATTTTGCCAGTCAATTATGGCATCTTGATTTGTTATTTTATCGGCAAAAGTTGCTTGTGAGTTATCTTGTTTTACTCCTATGATTTTTTTATTTTTATCAATTTCTTCAATGGCTTTAAGCAAAAGTTCAGCACCTTTATTGGATAAATAACTACTTAAAAATTCAATATCTGTCTCCTTTTCAATTTTAATTTTTTCGCATTTTAAAATATCTCCACAGTCAACACCTTCATCAACTTTCATTATACAAACACCAGTTTCAGTATCGTTTGACAGTAGACATCTTTCCAGTGGAGCAGAACCTCGCCATTTTGGTAGTAAAGATGGATGTATATTTATTGCCCCATATTTTACACTTTCTAAAACTTGTTTTGTTAAAATTAACCCATAGGCAACAACTACGATTAAATCAGCATTAAAACTTTTTAAAGTATCAATATATCTACCATTTTTAAATGTTATTGGTGTAAAAATTTGAAGATTATTTTTTTGTGCCAGTTTGTAAACTGGTGAATATTGTAAATTTTGTCCCCTATTGGCTTTTTTTGGTTTTTTTGTAAAAACCGCAACAATCTCATTGTTGCTTTCCAAAAGTTCTTCCAGTGGTTGTAATGAAAATTGTGAAGTCCCCATAAAAATTATTTTCATACTACTCCTTTGCTTCTGTTTGTTCGGTTTGTTCCGCTAAAAGTTTTTCACATTCATTTGATAAACTTAATCTGTAAAAATTTGCTTCAATTTCGCTATCTATTAGACATTTTTTTTCAGCATAGTTTCTCAAATTTATCAGTTGATTTTTTGAAAGTCGTGGTCCAGTCATTAGTTTATTCAGTTCTGCCATTCTTCTCGTTCTTTTATCACTTAAATCTTTATCAGCAACATATTCATCCAATTTCATATTTTTTAATTCTTCATATTCACTGTTATAAAGTGCCATATAATCTGGATAATCTTGATATGCTTTTTTTTTACAGTTGAATTTAACTTCTGTTTCTCTCAATTTTAATTTTTCTTCAATAGATTTTGTGCATTCATCAATTTTTAAGTTTTTTGATACACAATCATCAAATTCTTTTGAATTCACATTATATTTTATACAGGTTGGATATTTTTTAAGTTGATCATTGATTGATTTTTTTTTATCTGTTCTTGCCTGTATTTTACGAAAAGCCAAAATTTTTTTAATATCTCGTTTACTGTTTATATTTCTTGGTTCATACTCATAATGTAAAAATGACAATAAATTATAGTAGTAAGCATCATCGCCCCTTAACACTATCTTTCTATTATTTGTTTCATCACCAGATAATCTATCAATTATAAAACTCTCAATTCTTTCAGTTATATTTTTTATAATCTTTTTTATTCTTTTTAATTCTGTTATATAAAACTTATTTGATCCTGTTGTTTTATATCTATATTTTTCTATTCTCTCATCAATTAAACTTAATCTACAAGCCCAATAAAGTTTTCTTGTGTATTCATCTTCATAACTATGTCCCCTTGATTTACAAACTTCATCATCAAATGTTTCAATTTCTCTAACTTCTTGTTCTGGAATTCTATAACAGTATCCAGTGGAATTAAATAATGTAAAAAACAATAAAAAATATAAAAATATCATAAATAAAAATACTTCTAATTAAATAATAAAATAGATAAAATAATTGTCAAAAAATCTAAATATAATTTATAATTGCTTTTTAAATATTCTTTAATAGTTTTACTGTAAATACTTTTATCATATATGAAAATATCTAAAACTCTTGAAAAAGCAATAAATGAACAAATTAAAAATGAATTTGATAATTCATTTTTATATTTATCTATTGCAAGTTGGTGTGAAGCAAATGATTTTTATGGATTTGCTGAATGGAACAAGAAACAGTTTGAAGAAGAACAACAGCACGGATTAAAATTCTATAACTATTTATTTGAAAGGGGTGGAAAAGTTGAAATTAAAGAAGTAGAAAAACCACAACAAAAATGGAAAAATATTTTAAATGTTTATGAAGATATTTTAAAAAGGGAACAGGAAACAACAAAACATATATACAAATTGTATGATTTGGCTAAAAAAGAAAATGATTATATGACAATGAATTTATTAAATTGGTTTGTGGAAGAACAAGTTGAAGAAGAATCTAATGCTTCAACAATGATAGCAAAAATTAAAATGGCAGGACAAGATATTTCAGCTCTAATGTTGGTGGATAAAGAAGCTGGAAAGAGAGAATAATTAAATTTAAAATAATTTATTTTAATAAAAAAAGTTGAAATATTTTAAAATGTTTTAATGGTATTAGTTTTACAGAAATTATAATGTTAGATTTGTAAATATTGGTGGTGGGGTTGTTTCCAATCTTTTTTAGATTAGTGGAAAGTGTTTGTATTAAATTTATTTTAATTATTTTTTTGTGAAATTATCTTATTTTATCAAGTTTTATGTATATTATTGTGTATTATATTACTTGTAAAAACATATGGTGCCACAGAAAGGACTTGAACCTCCAACCTACTGATTACAAGTCAGTTGCTCTACCAGTTGAGCCACTGTGGCACAATATGAAAAATATTTATCCTTTTTAAAAAGTCAAGAAAATAAATTTAATAAAATATGCTCTATAACTATTATGAATAATATCTAAAATGTATAACAAGATTTTTAAAAAATCTTTTTATATATCTTTTTATTATAATACATAAATACTATTTTAATATAGTGTTAGTTCTTCTTTTATTTTATAAATTATATATTAATT